>CM021100.1:35083490-35252935 GCA_007115665.2 Sequoiadendron giganteum | reverse complement strand
CATAGTGTGAAAATGTAAAAGGAGTACATTTTTCTACACTACATTTAGCCCCCACTTTAGTGAGAGGATGAGCCCTACTCTCAAACTCACACTAAAGTAGATAAATAAGCATCAAGAGGGGTCCAAGTGTACAAATATTAGTGAGATAGGATGACAAAGATCAAGGAGGTTGTGCAAGCCCCTAGGATCAAGATCCAATGGCAAACCAACATAATAAAAAAGGAACACACATATACGTATGATATACATCAACAAGACAAGATACACAAGGATACAAGGGGTGGATGGATCAAGACTTGAGTGTTTGTCTAATAGGTATGGATAAAGCCTTACCTATTTGTCCAAAAATAATGTTCACAAGTGGAATTCCACTGTCCACTATGCAAACAAAATATACTCACATGGGCTAGTGAAATCTACAGTCCACTAGGTGATCCCCAAAAAGGTGGTTGTTGGGAAAGTCATGCCAGGCCTATAGGCTCCCATGTATCAACCATACCAAATTTATACCTTTTTATAACTTTGATAAGGTGCCACAAGAATGGTCACAAGGCTAGCAAGTCGCGTTATGCTAGGCACTCATGAAAAACAAGGCTCCACTAGCAAGCAAGTTGTGTTATGCTTGGTGGCCATGAAAAACATAAAGGATCCACTAGAAAGAAATTTTTGTTATGCTTGGTGTCCATGAAAAACATAAAGGATCCACAAACATACAAGTTGTGTTATGCTTGGTGGCCATGAAAATATAAAGGCTCCACTGGCAAGTAAGTTGTGTTATGCTTGGTGGCCATTTTAAATACAATAGGATAGGATATTCAAAGGGATTTTGCTTAGTTCATGAAAGGTCTCACCTTAGTGAATAATTTGCTTGACATCACCAAGAGAGGAATAGTCAAGTATAAAAGATTCACATCTTAGGGAATGCATCCCATAGCATTACCACTAAGAGGAGTGTCATATTCCAAGAAAGGTTACACTCTTGGAGAAACATCAAACCCAATGTCACCACCAAGAAGATACATCACATGAAGTAAGAAGACCACACTTTGAAGCAAAAAATGAGTGGGGACTCGTATGCCCCCACTTTATAAAAAATTCTAAACACCACGTTGTGAGCAATTACTTTAAATTAGAACACAATAAATGCCAATACATGAAAGCTTTATTCGGAAAGCCCTATGCAAAACATATATTTTCAAGTAGAGTAGCTACATCATGAAAGAAAGGTTTCCCCCCATATACAATCCTAAGATAACACATAAGGGACCCATGGATTTGGGGCCAATGTATATCTTTTCTACATTGATATAATTGATCTTGGAACCACCATCGTTCCCCAAATAACTCATGGAACAATGAGCAAAAAGAAAGAATGACACAGAGAGAAAAAACAAAGGGAAACTTTTGGGTCAACATGGAAGAGACCTAAATGTCTTTACACCTTGCATCATCTACAAAAGGAAAATAAAATACAAAAGATAAATGGTTATGCCAAATAGAAGAGTGGAGATACAAATAGAAGAATTTCATAGTGAATTTTATTCCTTTGTATCCTTGCACCAACAAAGGATAATGGCCATCCAAAGTAGGCTCACAAACATATAAAGACATGCTAAACAACATTGTACAGGAGATCACATTACACACATGCAATCACAAAGAACATGAAAAGAAGACAAAAAAAAGACTAGTATGACACATGCCAGTCAGCCTATAGTAGGTCATTTGCATCCCAATCTTGTTCATCATATTTTGGAAGGTGGGAAACTAGCCAAAGGGACAATAACAAGTGTTGTACTAGGAGCATCACCAAGTTCAACACATGGTGAGTCATTCTTTATAGGAGGATCATCACAATTGTTATCATTTAAGCTCATGGAAGAGGAAAAAAATAAAATTCATCTCATTATGCACTTCCTCATCAATCCTAGCAATCTCATTATCATCATCCAAGTTAATCATGATAGGAGGCCTAATGACAATGTCCATAGATGTTTTATGTGTTTTTTGTTGTGGTGAAGGTGGAGAATCATCATGCTTTATTTCAATTGGTTTTTGATCTTGATTTTTGTTTTATTCTCTTCTTTTAACTTATGCGGAATAGCATGATGTCTACGCCTGTGCTCTTTAACATTTATATTTCTTCTTGTGCAATTTTCAAGTTGTGATTGTGTAGGAGCAGGTTTATCAACCATTGGTTTCTTTTCTTCTTGCAAGGGAGGAATGGAAGGAACCATGGAAGGTTGTCCAATCACTTTCTCTTTAGCTTTATAAACTTGTTTGATCTCAAGAGGCACAATGTGGCTTATATGGTTATGTCTTGGTCTTTTATAGGAAATATGCAAAGGATTTGTCATGGGTTGGTCTTCATAACTTGGAAGGGCTTTTGGTTCAATCATGGCTTCATCCATGATAGGAGGCTTAATCACGGTTTGAGGCATGTTGCTAAGGGATAATTTTTCTATGCGCTTTGCCTTAAAATTTTGATAAGATTTGAAAAAGAAGTCCTCACGAAGCTTAATAGGTTCTATGGTTTCGGGTCAAAAGAGATCCAATGAGAAATTCCCATAGGAAGACACAATATTAAAACCACTATGATGCAAGTAAATATGTCATTACCAAATGGAAACTTTAAGCATTTATGCACTACTAACTAGACGACATCCATGGAGCGTATCCATGGATAACCAAGCTTCACACAAAATTGGTCCAACGACGAGATGATGGAGAATGGGGCATTCAATTGTTTCAGTCCAACATTTAAAGGAAGAGTGATCAAACCTATTGTAGGGCAAGCAAAACCATTATGTGTTTTGATCCATGTTTTTGGTTGCTCATAAGAATCTTGATAAAGTTCATGCACAAATAAGAATTCCTCAATGATCACATTCTCTAAACATGTAGGATCAATTAATATCACATTATTAGGCTTGTCATTGATTCTCCCAGTGATGTAAAGGGGATCATCAGGTGCGTGTTTGATTATGTCATTTTGTGAGAAAGCAATGCCAAGAGACATTTTGGTTTTTCCATTATGAGGTTGAACATCAATAAAGTTTACCAAAGTATCATATCTATTATTAACATTACTTATGTTATCATCAATCATGTCAACATTTGTCACACCATTTTTGGCATCATTAGCTTTTACAAAAGAGATGTTGTGATTTGGCATGATATTAGTAAAGATTTGAAAATTTTGGTTGGGTGGGGCAACAAACTTGTTTCCTTGATCATTAACACCACCAATCTGGATGTGATTATAATCAATGAGGTCTTGCAAAATATATTTAAGACGCTTACAATGTTCCATATCATGTCCATTTTGTCGATGATAATGGTAACATGCATTGGAGTTAAAGTTTGGAGGTAAGGGCTTAGTGGTATCTATGGTTCTAATGGGAGGTAAGGTAACTAAGTTCTTACTCATAAGTCACAACATGATGGAATGGAGAGTATTGAGTAATAGGGTAAATTGTCTACTCCTTTCCCTGAATTGATATGGATTTGCTATTTTTATTGCAACTACTTGAGAGTCAACATGTTGACTTGTTTGAGATAGATTTATCTATAAAAAGCTCTTATTTTGTTTCTTGAATGGCTAGAAATTGTTATGGGGCATATATTTGAATTTCTCAGGATAGTTAGAAGGAGTTTTTGGCTTCACAATAACTAGCCAAATTTTGATAGTCACGAAGGGCCATTCACAAATGTGTGAAGGAGGGGAATTTCATCATCCCAAGCTTGTCTTGATTTTTTTTTGCAAATTTTCAATGAAAATTCTTTAAAGGCCAACATCAGGAATCTTAATGTTGATTTGTTAGTAAAGTAATTGGTATTGTGCTATAAAGTTAGTAATCTTTTTATCATTATTTTGTTTACATTTCATTAAATCAACTAAGGTCATCTTAGGACCAATGTGCACTTGGAAATGGTTGAGAAAGGCATCAACAAGTTCATTGAATGAATTAATTGAGTTATTCAGTAAAGAGAAAAACCATTCGAAGGTTGTATCTTTCAAAGACCTAGTGAAAATTTTAGCTAAGAGCTTATCTTCATAAATGAAGTCACTACATAAGGCTGTGTATGTGGAGACATGGTTGCTAGGATCTCCTTCACCACTATATTTCTCAAATCTAGGAATCTCTATGCCTTGTGGCATTTGTGATCTCAATATCTCCAAGGATAATGGGTTTCTTTTGACATATTGTGAAGGTTGGCCATTTTGATTTTGGTTCAGTGTGGCAATTTTTTGTTGGACGAAAGAGGAAATTTGTAAGAGTTGGTTAAGGACGAAATAATTGGTTGTGTTTTGAGTGGAGGTGAATAAGGTGGAGGTGTATATGTATTTGGTAGACAAGTGAATTGCAAGTTATTGAGGGGAGATGGATTAAGAGATATGAGATTTGAATTCAAAAAGCTAAAGGGATTCCCAGTGGAAATATCTAAGGTTGTATTGACATTGCTAGTGGGTTTCCTTGTTGTAGTAACAGTTGGATTGTTGTATGTAGGAATAAAGGCCATAGTTGTAGAAGGAGGGATTGAATTTCCACCTTGACTTTGAGTGTACCCTAAAGTTTGAGCACAACTAGCCATTGCAGGTACATGATTGTTAATGATATGAGATAGGCTACACACAATTTCTATTCCTTGTTCTTTATCAAGCATTTTCCTCATGTTATCTATGACATGAACCAGAGTACCAACAATGTATTCATAACTCACAAAGTTTTGTAATTTTTATAAGGCTTCATCCATTTGTTTAAGGTTTTCTTAAGGAAAATTAGCAACCATTGTGTCAACATCAGTCACATTGGTTGTGGGTAGGGTGGTCATGGGAAATGTGGTGTCAAATCTATGGTCCATAATAGGTTGCATAGTATCAACACTATGAGTGAAAGAGTTGGAAAACTCAAGATCCATGATAGATGTAGTAGCATGGGATGGCATGAATCTTGAAGTACGTCTCACTAAAGTATTATTGCTAGGACACCAAGTTATGAAGCTCATACAAGTTTCACCAAACCTAAGTGCACCCAAAATGGAGAATAGGCACTAAACAAATACAATCAACACCCAAAAGTATGAAGTGCAATGCAAGTATGTAAAAGGATTTTGTAATTTTCAGATTTGAAACAAGATAATTTAATGATTATGCTATGTAAAAACCTGAAAATGACATCTTTTAATGCCAAATTTAATTTCAAATATTGTACTTGATTTTTCCAATTGAACTTAATGTAGGAAATTATGGAATTTTTTAATTTTTGAAACTAAAACATAGATTTAATAATAGAACAAAATGAATCAAACAGAGACAAAATAATGCCCAGAAATTTGAAACAACACCTGTACAAGGACTTATTCTCCCTAGGGAAAATGGGTCCTAGGTCAGGGTTTTGAAAAATCAAAGTTTGAATTTTTTGCTTAATGTTTGAATTCCCAGTTTCAAATTGCAGACTATGGTTTTAGTGACAATTTTTCAGATTTAGGCATCTTAATGCAAATGAGATTAGTGAAAAATGATGAAAAAAGTGGCACTTTTTGAAATGCAATTTTGATAAAATTTATGAATGTAAATAACTGAAAATACACTAATATGCAAGTATTATGCAAAATCAATGTAATATGCATGCAATTTTTTTGATTTTAAACAATGCAAAATGCAAATTTTAAAACCCTAAATGAGATGTAAACTAATTCAATTTTAACAGCCATAAATGAAATGCAAACTAATGCAAATCCTAGACCTAGGGTTTGAATGAACTCCGAATCAGAAAATTTATGGTGCAAGCACGTCGGGTTCACCAAAATGAAATGGTGAAAAATAGGTTCATCAAAATGGATGGGAAATGGTGTGTGTGGGCCTATCTTTCTATTAATTTCATTAGGAAAAAGAGATCCCCAAAGGTAAGATTGAATTTCAACCCTTAGGTGAGTCAACCTTAATGGAGATCTTGTTGTTTTCCTTATGATTGAGGATGGGGTAAAATCTGCTTGAACAACACTTTGGGCAGAAACACTAAAAATAGTAAATGAACTCAATTATGCAATGTGAAACTTGAATCATCTTGATTTAAAGCATAAAAAAATAAAAAACAACATACTTACAACAGGTTTGAGAAGAGTAAGGCACCGTGCACCTATCACCAAAAGTTGTTGTTGAGTGTCCTCTTGGGATAGATTTGCCCTAGGGCAAATGGGTCTTGGTAGAGGGATCCAAAATCTGATTTCAAAGTCCTTTGCTCCTAGATTTTCACTCTTGATTCATTCGGATTTTACTATCGAAAAGTCAAAATTAAATTTTGCATGTAAGATTCTGTCTTGACAACTTTGATGACAACTTTGAAAACTTGCACTTTTGATCAATCTTCAATCCTTCACCTACAAATCTGCACATACAAAGAGAGGAAAAAATAGTTTATTTTTGGTGAATGGGAGTTTGCCTTGGTCAAACCCTGTTTTGGTAATTAAACCTTGAAATTAAATGAAAAAGAATGATGAATGAACAATGCTATGTTGAAACTCACCAACCATTGAATGGCTTCCCTTGGAGGACTAAAATCTAACACATCTCTCCAAGGTCCTGAATGACAAGAGATAATCAAGATACCTGATACCCAAGGGGCTAAAGGATTTTTTCGAAGTACCAATTTGATAGGGGATGCTTGGTGACACAACACACACAAGGATGGGACCAGGCGATAAGTATGTACAAGGATGAACCTAGATGATGAGACAAGACCGAGCTTATGTACACGACAATAAATATACAAGATGTACAATATTTATAAGAGGATGTTGATTATCTGAAGCTCAGAAATGGGATAGTGATCCAAATATTCAAGAGATTAATTGGGAGGCTAATGGGATGGATAGATGAGTGATGAAAAGTAATAGGAAATAAGCATGAGGGGTAGCCTATAGCTAGATACCAATGACAAGGGAATATGGATTGCATGAGGGGTAGCCTATAGCTAGATACCAATGACAAGGGAATATGGGATAGGAGGATGAGATGGTAGAATGGATTGCGTGGATGGAGGATAGGGAGATAAATATTTGGAGGATTGGAAGGATGATAGGATGCAAGGATAGGGATGGAAGGGATCATTGGATGGATGGATGGGAAGATAAGGGTTTGGAAGATGGAAGGATGAGCATATGATAGGATAGGAAGATAAGGATGGGGATATGGAAGGATCATGGGATGAAGGGAAGAAGGATTTGAAAGTATTAATGGAAGGAGGATGTGGAGATAATGGTAATGAGATGGAAGGGATGATAAGATGGATGGATGGTATGAAATGAGATCTCCAAGGACCATGTCACAAAGGAAGAAGATGCCCCACTCTAGACATGTCATGTGTGATGAGGCATGAAGGATGGAAGGTAGGAGGATGGGTGGATAAGAAATAGAGATGGATGAGTATACGATGCTTGGATAAGGAAGGTAGATGGATGATAGCATGAGGGGTGGATAAGGAATATGATAGTGTGTGTATAGAGGAAATGTATGCCAAGAGGTGTCCAAAGAATATATACATATATTTTCCCATTATCTATATCAAGATCACAAGGAGGATGAAAGGATTGGGATAAATGGGATATGATAGGTAGGATGGGTAAGATAGGTTGGATGGAGGAGATGGAATCCTAGAATAAATTTCCCCCCAAGTGTGGAAAGAAAATGGATGGGGGATTTACACATGATGCTTATTTTCCAGGTTTTCATCATGATACTTATCCAAGGTGCATGTTTGCCAAGTTTTCACCATTGGATGGATTTTTTTCCTTTACTGTGTTATTTTTGACTTTTTTGAATTTTTGGATTTTTTCTCTTTTTTTTTCTTTTTTATATTTTTTGGAATTTTGCATGGATGGATGTGGATGAGGAAGATAATGGATGAGAAATGGGAGATGGAGGATGGAATCAAGCATCTAGTGTCATATGAGGTAATAAGAGCCCATGTTTGAAGTCTATGGGATGTTGGTACAACCTTATTAGGATGGATGAATTATGTAAGGAAATGGATTAAAGGGATTTGATGGGAGAGATATGTGGGATAATGGATGGGATGTTGGAAATTGTATGGATGGAATGATGGAAGGGGAGTGTGATGATGGGATGTTTTCAGGACCAACATTGGCACATTTTTTGATGGATGTTGAATGATTGGAGGAGAAAGTGGGGATGATGGAGGAGTTAGGGTAGTGAGTTTCGAGACATAGGGACCCAAAATAGATTTAAGAGATGGAGGATGGGGATGCATAAAATTTGGATTAAAATTTTTGAATGCCATTAAGGATTTTTCATTTGAACGCATTGCATATTTTTGCTTTATGATCCACATGGTTTTGATTTTTGCTTTGGTGGGCCTTTGAGGCCTTTGGGATTGATTGTGATTTTGGATTGGATTTTTCTTTTCTCCATCATGTATTTTTTAAGGGGCATGGGTAACCTTAGTTCCATGTCGATGTTTGGATTTATACATTTTTATTTTAGAATCCAAATTTCTTCCACTAGCAATGGTATGGATGTGAGGAAATGATAAAATATTAATGGAGTGATAGAGGTAGGATTTTGGAGATGATATGTGGATGTGGAATATTGGATGAAGTTCACGTAGGTGTGACTTTGTTGATCCTAATTATGGATTATGAGAGTGGGATTTTTATGACGGGTGATATGGATAGGTGATTGGTGGATGAAGGGATGAGTAGGATGAGATAAAGGATGGGATTTTGGGATATAAGGGCCCAATATGGACTTAGTAGATGGAGGATCTGTTATAGTGTATGGTGGGACATAAGGACCTAAAATGGATTTGGAGGATGAATGAGGGATATGGATAGTTGTTTTGAGTTGATATGAGGGACGAGGGATGGTGATAAATGGTTTGGTGGAATGATGGGAAGAGCCTATTGTTTGTTGGGAAAAGGCTCATGTAGGATGTATGAAGGTTGTACCAAAATTTTTGGATTGTGAGCCTGGAGATATGTAGCCAAGCCCTTGTGCTTGAGGATTTTATTTGATATAGATGAGCTCTAATATACCTTGCTCATGAAGGCCTAAGCCTTTTCCTTGATAATTCATGGTCTTGAGCATTTTATTTATAGTAGGAGGCTTGTTATTTTAGAATAATGATGTGAGTCCATTATTAGATGGAGGAGGATGGGTGGCATATATGCTTTTCTCTTTTGTTGTAAGGGAACCACCATGGGTCAATGTAAGAGGACCAAGGGGATATGGAGGTTTTGTTGGGATATCTTGGATATGAGGTGATAAAGGGTCATGTGGTGGAGTAGATGAGATGGTAGGATCTTGATTTGGAGGAGGGTGTGGTAAGGGATCATTAGAGGTATTAGGTGGGATGGTAGGATATTGATTGAGTTGAGAGGATGATAATGAATCTTGAGAAGGATTAGGTTGGATGGTAGGATATTGATTGGGATGAGGGGATGATAAGGAATCATGAGAAGGATTAGGTGGGATTGTAGGATCTTGATTGGAATTAGGGGATGTATTGGTATTATTTGGAAAAAGCTCTTGGCAAGTGTCGACTTGTGTGGATGGTGTGATAGTGGAGGGGTTTTGGATGGACTCCTTGGATGGGATGGATGGAAGGATAAATGACTCATGGGGTTCATGGGATTGGTTTTTATTAATGCTAGGATTAGGAGATGGGGTAGGATTTGGGTGGCTTTGATGGGTTGGATGGATTCAATAGTTTGGATGGTGTTAGGAGTGGGAAGTGGAATGATAGGCGTGGGATGGAGAAGTTCCTCAACAATAATGACCTTAGATTTTTGAGTAAGGTGGCATGACTCCACAACTTTGGGATGTGGACTTGGTGATGAATTCTTTTCCATGAGTCCTTGTATGACATCTAGAATGAGATACTTGTATATTTTAGGCTTAGATGGATGGGTGGCAATAAATGAAGGATTATGCATTGGTAAAGGAATAGGATGATAGATTGAGGGATTAGGATTAGATGGAGGAAGAATGTATGATGGATTGGATGGAATATTAAGGTATGAGGGAGTGGAAGGTGGAGTGACAGAGGAGGGCATGGATGGTGAATTAATATAGGAGTAAGTGGATTGTGGGTTGAGATAGAAGATGCAGATGGTGGATTGAGATAAGAGGAAGTGGATGGTGTGTTGAGATAGGAGGATGTGGATAGTGGATTGATATAATGGATTAGAGGATTAGGATCATGAATTGGGAGGTGGTTTGGAGGATAATAGGATTGTAGATTTGAACTAGGGATGAAGATGATAGTGTTTTGAAAATATGGAGGTTGAGATATGGCTAGAGGAGAAGATGGGGGTATGGATATTGGATGAGAGGGATATGATGGGATATATAAGAGAGAGATGTGGATGAGGAATATGATGGATATGTGGATTGGGTAGATAATGGATTTCCCTTATCAAAGGTAGCATAAATATTTCTAGTGGGAGTGGATGGAAGCATGATGGGGTAGCTTGGATGAGTGATTGGATTTTGGAAGATGTTTGGAGAAATATTTCTAGTGATGGTAGCATCAAGGGGATATATATCATATACTCATCTTGATCAACAAGAATTTAATCACCATTTTCAACGTAATTGGGACCTCCCATGATTACTATGTTTGGTCGTGTTGATGAAGGATAAGTATTCATGATATCATTGAATTAGATGGATATGGATGGAAAATATGGGAAGAGATGATTAGAAGGTAAATAAAATGGAATAGAGGAAAATGGGAGAATAATTTTTTTGATGTCAAAATATATTAGATGTGGATGTATTAAAGCTCAGCTTGGGATTTAGATTAGGATTTGATTTAAGCTTAGATTAGGATTTTATTTAAGATAAAATTAGGATGATTTGGAAGATATGGTGGGATGGTGTCCTAAGTTCAAAGATGTAGTTAAAATGATGGGGCGATTGTTGGATGGATGGTTGATAGTATCCTCTCAAATATAGTCGAGATCTTATATTAAAGTTTGATTGGATGGATTTCCTACTTTAGATAGGATAATTTCTCAAGCAAGAGGATATATTTATGCAAACTATACCTCTGGCTCAAGGTGAAATAGTTCAAATGAGGGATTACTAACTTAGGATAGGCTAAGTTCTCAAGAAAGAATTATGATGGAGGATTGATATAGGATTTAGGATCTCGATTAAGTATCAGAGGTTGGGTTTTGGATTGTGGATGATTTGGATGTCAATTAGGATGAATTTAGCTAAATCCTTTTTCAAATGGGATGATGTTTTGGATAGGTTGACGGAGGTTGATAAGAAAAAAGATATCATTTGGAGATGTATATAGAGAGGAAAAAATATTAGATTGTGATATTGGACTCAAAAGGACATTGGGTAACTATGGATCTGCCCAAGAATAATATGGATCTACCTAAGAAGGATGGATGATGGGTTTTCCCAAACAAAACTACCTGCCAATAGAGTGGAGCTACCTATCTAAGATGATTGGGTAAAAAATGGATCTACCTATAAACAATAGGATATCTGAGTGGAAAGCGAATCCACCTATGAATAGATCATATCTACCCAAGCATGATGAATAGGTGGGATTATTTCCTAGGTAAATCCACCCAAGAATAAAGTAGGATCACCCAAGGATGACTGGATGGAAATAAAAAAATACCAAAGATTGTAAGTAGATAGACACAAGATGGAGGATGATAGGATGGACTGAAGAGATGCACTAGTAAGCACAAGAATACACACCAGAAAGCACAAGCCTAGATTAGTCAAGTAGGTGTGTTAACTTAGTGTAGGCCCACCAACCATGAGACTAATATATCAAGATTGGTGTGAGGCGCCACTTGGTCAAGAATTGATAGATAGGGATCCAACGAAACTAGGGTTAACCTTTTCTCTTTCTTTGGAGGTCCTAAGACCTTCCCCAAATATCTCCTACCTCTACTCAGGGAGATACATGGTGAGTATCTTTGGGCATGATACTCTACCCTACACCACACTAAGCAAAGACTGAAAGGTCTTAAGCCAAGCTGATACAAGGTGATTTAGTGTGTCCTCTAAATACTAGGAGGGTATGTGAGGCACATCCATGAGTACTAGACCACCACAAGCATGGGTCAAGAACATTATTCAAGTCATTCAAAATAACCTTGCACTCCTAGATTAGAATCACCCAAACATCAAAGATTCACTAAACATGATGTGACTAGATTGGGGTAAAACTTTCGTTCTCCCCCCTTTATATACCCCACCAGTTCATGTAGTTGAGGTATTCCCTTGGGGTGATGAAATCCTCAAGAAAGCCTCCTAAAGGGAAGGATATGCTAGGTATTTTTGATCTCTAGGATTGCATGAAGCACAAGGAGAGAGCATACATGCAGGCTAACACTCCTAGGATACACAAACAAAACATAGATTATTTTGTCTAGTTTTTGATCCCCAAGCTCACCAAATGGTACAAGGGGAGAGAATATACCAAAAAAGATTCCCAAAAAAAGCACACAATAAATTGACCCTTTAGAAATTGAAGTGTGCCTAGATTAGTGGAAAAATAAAGATCTTTGATCACAAACTTGCAGAAGATATGTTCGTAGTTTGATTTTCGATCTTTGACATACGATATTAAGCTGCATAAAAAGATGATTAGATGAAAAAAATGATCAAAATAAAATGAGTGCTACCCAGAAGGGGATTGGACACTTATCCCAATGATAGGGGGTGCTCTAATAAAAATGAGTGAGATCTTTGATAAAATGGCTAAGGTTTGGATATATAGGATTGGAGGAAAATTGATCTGATTTAATGGATCTATGACAGATGCTTAGAATGCTTAATTATAATCCAAAAGTTCTTAATTGCAATTTAACTCTTAATGGAATTAAATTAACGAAATTACAAAGAGATTAAAGAAAGAACAGAATGGGAGAGAGAAAGAGAATGCAAACAAAATTGATAACGGAGTTCGTCATTTAAAATGACTACGTCTCTAGGCCCCTCTCCAATGAGTAGACCGATCCAATTATTCCTCCAAAAATTCGGTTACATTTGTCGGTAGAACCTCCTCTTGGTTTACAAAGAAATTCTCAAATGCACTTCCAAAGTGCGTGGAAACAAGCTTCTCCAAAATCATGAAAATACAATAATTTCTCCAAGGAAAGCAACTCTCACACTTGCAAAGTTCTTCTAAAATCACTTACTTCACACCCCCCATTCTACCCCTTTTTATATTACATTTTATGCCAAAATTGGTGTAAAACCAATTAACTACTCAATCTCCCTTACATAGAAAAAAATTCAATAATATCCTCCTTTAATAATTTCCGGAAGGATAATATCCTCTAAAAATAATCCCCTTTCAATTTGAATGGTTACGAATGGATTTATTCTCTATTATTTAGGAGATATTTTATGTAAGGTTTTATTTGGCCCCTTTATTTAGGAATAATATTCCTAATATTTCTTGTATAAAGAAAATATGTTAGGCTCCTTAGCCCATGGGATATATTAGGCCACTAAAAATAATGATATAGCCTTATCTTAAGGCTTTGAAAAAATCAAGTCAAATCCCCTTTAGAGAAGATGGTGAGTGGTGGTCCTACCACCCTCTCTTTAAAAGCTTAAATAAAAAAATAAGATAAGGGGAGATCCCTTATTAGGTGGGTCGCCCCCCTACTCCATGGGTGGCGCCCCACTTTATGTGGGTCACCCCCCATAGCATGGATGGCACCCCACTTAATGTGGGTCATCCCCCATACCATGGGTGGTGCCCACTTAATGTGGGCCACCCCCCTTGGATGGGTGGGATCCACAACATGATTTTTTTTACATATATTTTTTTTTTCTTTGTTTTTTTTTTTCGCTTTCATATTATTTCAACAATAATATTTTCATGGGATGCCATGTGTCAGGGGCTGATTGGTTGTTGAGCTGACTGGGTGCTAATGTCATCGGGGCAATTTTGACCCAAACTTTGACCTTCCATAACATCGCCATGCGGACTTCGTTTTCCGTGAAACAAACTTTGCCGGAATAGTGATGATGAGCACTACGAAATGGCGTTGACTTTGACTAGTTTTGATGACTTTGATTTTTACCCTTTTGGCCTGGGTTTGGGAGTTGACCAAAAGTTTGACCATAAATATCTTGAGCTCTGGGACTTTGATTGACTTCGTTCAAGTTGCGTTGGAGTCAGGATCCCGAGCACTTCTTAATGATATCGAAACTGGAGAATTTCAAAATTTGACGAAAAATCCTCCGGATCAAAAATGGATAAAGGGCTAGGATTTGATCTTGGGATCAAGGGTTGAGATGAGAGGTGATATCTCAACTCATGATATTGTGCCAAGTGGCACAATGAGATGAGTTGAGAGGGATAAGGGTACTATGATGGGATAAAGCCCATGTGCTTGATGTGATGGGGAGGGTTGAGCCACTTAATCATGGATTAAGTGTGTGCAACCACTTAAGAGGAGATTAGGTGAGTGGTTAGGATTAGGATTAGTGAAAGTGGGAGGAGTTGGAGGATGTGATATTTGAGAGGGAATAAATTAATAAATAAGATTTATTTATTTAATTTATAGGATAGAAGGGGTAAGGTAGGATAGATGTAGATAAATAAGAAAATTAAATTATTTACCTTAGGCTAGGAATTAGGAAAATAGAGGAAATAGATTAGGATGAAGGGATAAGGGATAATAAAATAAATAAATTAGGATGAAATTTGAGATATATGAATATTATTTAAATATTAAGGTATTATTTAATGAATATAGAGGAAACAAAATTGGTTGAATTAGGGTAATTGGCCAAATGAAAGTGGTGAATTTTCAATGTCTACACATATATTGTGACACTAGTATTGGGATACATTGTGCAATGAGTATAGTTTTTTGTAAGGTTTTGTTTAGTGTTTCAATAATCAATTCGACACTTTAGGGAAAACCCCCTTGGCCTTGTAGAGCCAGAAGTGAAGGAGGTATTACCCACCTCAAGCATTGGTCCTTAGCTACCTAACCTAAAGATAGGTTTGTGGTAGTTTTCTTAGGTTTGACACCCTTGGCACCAGGAAGATTATTGAACCTTAGGGATTTGGGTCCTACAACTTCGATCACCAAGACCCTCCTTTAATATGTGAACACATGAAATAATATTAAATAAATATTAATATTTGCAAGATGTATGACACCTAATCTAAAAAAAGAAGTGGTGTTATCTAAGTACAACACATAATTTGAACTTATTTTTTAAAATAGTGGAACAACTACAATTTACAATTTGAAAGTTGAATTAAAATTACATAACTACTTACTTGACAATAAAATTATTGCCATGTAGGTGAACATTTACTTTTCTTTATTTTTTACTTTTGATTCCTAATTTTGCCAATAATATCATAATAATTCAATAATTTGATATTTAGTTAAAACAAACTATAAGAAAAATGTTATCATTAGTCCTAAAAAACCTCTTAAAAGATTTGAATAGTAGCTAGTATATTTTTTTATAACTTTTATAAATGAAAGTGTCAATCTTACGACGAATCTTGATTAGTTATCCTTATATCTCATTGATCCTCTATATTAACATGTACCTTTAATACTCTAGAAAACATGAGAGATAATATTTTGACCATTAAATTAAATTAAATATTTGAATGAGGCTAAAATTACTATTAATATCATTTTCATATATTAACATGTTAGGAATTCAATATTATGAAGTTTAACAATGATAATAAATAATTATATTGAATTAAATATGTAGAGAAATATAGAGATAAATTAACATAGTACACAAAAATTTATGTGGAAAAATCATTATGGTAAAAAACCTACAAAACTATCATTCTTTATATGATAAAATTTATATTATTTGTCAACTAGATTCAAGAACCCAACTTTTCACAATCTCTCTTCCTCTTCTTGCAACACCTTGATACATCTTGTAACAATGCAAAATTCTTGTATGCATATGTAATTGGGTACAACCATTTGTTACACTTGGGTGGTTATACCTTTTCATTTATATGTATGATATTTAATCAATAAATAATTTTTGATTAAACTTTTAATTAATTATCAAACTCAATTTTATGACATTTATATGTCATATTATGTAAAAGTAAACCTTATGTTAAAATAAGGACATGATTACTATTATTATGACTAGCCCTGAATAAACATTATGCTCCAATACTCCCCCTTAATGTTTATAGAGGTTCATACTATCAATTTATTTTTGAAATAGATGAAGTTCCTTATTAACAAAAGACTTCTTTTACAAACATGCCAAAGAAATAAAATATATAGAAATATGATGATATTGCATTTCAAGTTACATGATAAACTTCTTGTCATAATTTAGATCTTGCATGATAACATTTGAATGTTGTTAGAGAATATTATTTATTAGGGAATCACTCTTATCTATTGAAGGTGAAAACATTTCTTAAGAATCCTTCTGTAAACTATGATATTTTATCAGATCCCGGATGGAACATTAGAAAAGATATAAATCAATTAAATTGGATTCGATTTATTAATCAGAATTTATCTTCAAGATCTTCTTCATCCTGTGATCAAAATAAAGAGCAATTAACATTAAATAAAGAACAATTAACATTAAACGATGATTTTCGATTGAAAAACTTTGACATTAATAAGGTTCTATTATAATCATAAGGTTTAGTCTTGTAATACAAAATATAGTATTGGTCATATTAAGTTAGGAGTGATTGATAAAGTATTATTTTACAAATATTAATTAATCTATTAATTAAACTAAAGAATCAATTGATTATTTGATGAAATTTCACCAACACCTATCTGGAAGGCTTTAAGAAATATATCAACTAGCTTATTGGGGTTTAACTTAAATAGAGAAAAATACATTGAAAGCAAGATTGTGAAAGTGAAGTTCTTGAGCATAGTTGATAGACATTCCAAAGTTTTATCAAGTAAAATAATAGCGAGTTTGTGGGCATTTTTAGCATTATATTGTTTACATATAAATATTTTAATAATGTGTCTATCAATTTCTATGTATTCTACCATTTATAATTTAGTTATTTATTTCTACAATATCTTATCTTTCATGTTTAATAATTCAGTATCTATAGATCTTATTCCCTAATATGATATTAGAGATAATTATGATGTGCTACTCATTTTTAATGTAGAGTTGATGAAACCCTCTTTTTTTTGTTTGCTTGATATTTTGAACATACATATAAATTTAGATTATTTGAAGTAACATTAATTTGGTTAAGCAACAACAACCTATCATGGCTTTTTATTGGCTAGAGAAGCAGGGGTTACTAAATTGTGGTTAGAAGGGGATTCCCTTAATATCATAAATTATCTCTTGAATATTAATCGGCCATTATGGTCTATAGCCCATCTGATTAATGATGCTATTTCTATCATTAATTCTTTTGTTGAGGTGAGAATTACTCACTTTTTCGAGAGGCTAACTTGCTTCCTGATGGGTTATCTAATTTAGGAGTGATGGCTCGTAATTATTAGAATACTTATGATTCCATGCCACTTAATCTTCAGAATATCTCTAATTATGACCAGTTGTCATGTCAAGGAAGAAGTCAAGAGGGGAGAAAGGTTATTTTATTTATTTTATTTCTTCCTTGATTGGTTTTTACACATTGAGTTTAGTGCCTGCTCATATAATTATTGCTTTTTAGATTATTTTGAGATCATGGGCTGGGAGTTGAGGTATGGCAGTACTTGGTTTGTCAGGCTCACACATATTGTGGGTATTGTTTGTGTTTCCTTGTGGTTTGTTTGCTTAACTCTGTCTGTGCAGAAGAATAAAGAGCAGGTTGTGAATAGCTTGTTACAGTCTACATGGGAGGATCTCATTGCAAAGTGGAATCAAGCTCTTGTGATGAATTTGATGGTAATAAGCCCATCTAGGAGCACTTGGAGAAGGGTGGCGTTTTCCCTTATTTTTTGATGCTTCATGGTTCTAACCTTGAGGTGACAAAGGCTTTTGTAAATGGTTGGAACAATAGGGTCTTGCACTACTAAGGTGTGGAGTTCAACATCATAGAGGACTTCATTGCTGAGGTTACTGGTCTTGCTTCAAAAGGAAGAAAATTTTACAAGGACTAGGTAGCGACCAAGACAGCCTTTGAAATTTTCTTTAAAGGTTTGAAGAAGTAGAATCTTAGGTTTATTGGAAGTGGTGGGCATGCCTGTAAATCCATTAAGCCACTTTGGAGGGACATTGTTCTAGAAATTATGTAATTCTTCACTCTCGAGGGTAGGTACTTTGCTATTTATGGCTATCATTTCATGCTTCTTAATCACTTATGCCACAACACTCCAGTTTTTTTTTCCTTTTTACCTCCTTGTTTCCTTGGAAACCAGTATAGAAGATCATAGGAAGAACCCTAGGAAGGCTATTCTTCATGAATGCCTTATGAGTCTTATTTTTTATCACATTAAAATGAAGGTGTTATTGGTTATCCCTAAGCTCCCTACTCGTAAAAAGGGTGGTAAAAAAAAGAGTATGAAACTAGTGAGTCGGCACAGGAGTGGGAAGGGGACTCTAAGGATGAAGACTCTATTTACGATGAACCTTCAGAGGATGAGGGTGAGTTTGTGGATGAATCTGAGGACTCAAAATTTTGGTCTAAGGGTTATGAAACATATACTGAAATGAGGGAGGTCATTGGTCCTTCAGTGAGAAAGAATGTGAAGGGGAAGAAAAGATGCCCCAAGAAGGGGAAGCATGCTATCAAGTAGGGTGTGGATGAATTAATAGATTTGGAGGATTCCTCTATTCCTAATGTTAAAGGGGATCCAAGTGATGGTATTGAGGGAAATGAGTAGCCAGTGGAAAATATTGGGTAGGAGAATGAGGGCTTTGTGAATTCTAAGGTGGTTGGTCCTAGCCAGGATGAATTTGAATCTCATATTGGTATTAATGTTGAGAAGGTTAGGCAAATTGATGTTAAGGTGGAGTGGCTTGAAATTATGGCTAATTTGACCAATATCCCTTAGAAGCACTGGGTGAAAGTGGAGGTTATTGAAGTTGAGGACTCCCCTATAGAGGAGGATTTGGAGGGCAAAGAGGGGGTTTGGGAGGAACCTGATGAGAACACTAATTTTCCTAATGCTCAGCCAGTAAATTGGGAGGAGATTAACATGGACCTGTTTGGAGAATAGTGGAGGACAACACTCATAACTTTCTCTCTCTTGTGAAGTGGATTTTCTCGGAAGTGAAGGAGCTTAATTCAAAGCTTAAAAATTGGTAGGATTTTTGTGTGGTGTTAGTAAATTGCAACCAAAAGGAATGGACGGTGAAAGGTAAGGTCAAGACAATGAATATTATTCTTGGTAAATTAGTTGTTGATGCTGATAGACTTGGTAAAAGCTATGAGGAAAGGTTGAACGCTTTGGAAATTTTTATTCAAAGGATCAATGAGGAGTGGATTGCGAGTATGAAGGAAAAAATTAGCAAGATCAATAATGATTTGCAGACTATTGTTTGAAATAGTAATCAATCTCTGAAAACTAGTGCTAAGGGCTTGTTGGTTTTAAATGATAAAGCTATTAAGTCGAATGGTTAGCCTTTGGATTTGGATGAACATGAGGCAACCATTACTGAGGTTAACCGCATGAACTTGGAGGATAAGATTGAGAATAATGGTCTTGACGAGGTGAAGAATTTGGAGGTTGGTCCTTGCCTGCGCATGAGGAGAAAGACAAAGAAAAGGGCAACCATTCCGTTTGAGGATCTCCAGGATGTGGTCGAGATGTAGGATAGGGTCATTGTTGAAATATGGACTCAACCAATTTTCTTGATAAAATGTTGTAGTTTTTTGCTATTATTTTTGGTTGTTCAGCCTAACTGTTGATGTTTTGTTGTAGGGTTGTTGACGCTTTCTTTAGTTTTATCTTTTTTTAACATTTTTATTTTTGTGGGCTACAAGTTTTATTGTTTCTTTCTTTTTAGAAGATTTTCTCCATTGTAAAGGGTTTCAAGGCCCCTTCAAAACCTACTTTTCCTAATAAAAAATAATAATTTGGTTAAATAAATAGATAAAGTGCTAAGAGAAACAAATATTATTCATTGTCCATGATTTAAATTATTGCCTATGAATTAAGTTTTGATACCAAAAAATAAAATCCCTAAAGTTAGGATGTGAATCCCACATTCATATCTAAATGGGAAAGGGATAGTGGAAATACTATCTTTCCAGTCTAGCAGTAATGGGTTGTGGTATGAAACAGTTCTAGGTAAAGAAAATACGTTTGAGTGCTAATAATGTCTTAGTTAGGAGAAACCAAGAAATAGTCCAAATTCACCTGGATAAGGTGGTCACTAGTTCTCCTATTAGTCCATGTGAATAGCTGATCTTGAAGGTCTATGTCCATGAGCCCAGTTGAACTAAGAAGGTCAACCAAATCATCCATGTTGTTTGTGTAATCTATTAAGAACCCAAGTGTTTTAGAAGGAAAAAGGGGGAATTAAGATCTCTTTCCATAACCCATCATGTCTCCCCATTACCCATAACTTGAGTAGTGTTAGGAAATTACTGCATTTAATCCACAAGCTTAATCCATTTCCTATATAACCCATGAGAGATAAACATGCATACAAGTTTCCAAAATGCGTAGATCAAATAGACAATCCACAAGATAACATAAGATATACCCTGGGAAAACTCTCAAGAGGGAAAACCCATCCTCCAAAAGCATCCATACTCCATCATATTATTCAACAATAAAGCAATACAAGAGTTACAATGAATACCTCTAAAGCATCAAGCCCTCCAACGCATTCCCATGTGTCCAAGCATGAATCCACACATAACATGCCATACTTCACAAATTAACTCCTTAGAAAGACTCAATAATGAAAGCTAACCAACTTAGCCACCTAAACCACTACACATGTGTTTTCTTTTATAGACACAGGCTCACACAAAATACTAGTGAAAAGGTGAAACCATGTACCAAAAACCCACGTGAATACAAAACCACTAACCCCTTATTTAATATTGGGTACTAAAAAATCACTTTATTTAATATTTCCCCAATATTAAATTATTATCACATGTCTCCCACACAGTAAATAATAATACAATGTTACAATACAAAATCAAGTTGTCCCCAAATAATTACCTAGTGTGATAACAACACCACAAAGGTGTATCACAACTAAATAATTATTTAATTACAATATTATGATAAATCAATTTATGCAATGGTGTACAACACCATATCTCAACATTCTCCCACTTGTTGTATACATTATATAAGGGATCAATACATGAAATACATCATCATAGCCATACATGAAACCACATGAATCTCAATAATTTTCTCATGCTCCATCAAGATAATTGCAATAAGAACAAAGTGACCACCATATGAGGAAATAAATCCTCTCATCCTCCAATGTGCCACCTATGGAAGAAAAGGAACATGCCAAGGTGAAGATGCACCAATCCACGAGCACAAGCATCAAATCCAAGTGATAACAAAGGCTCTAACTAAGCCGTTGTCAACTAAAAAACCCACATGATCGGAAATAGCATCCACAACACATGCTAATACATCCAACTATCCATACCTCTAAAGTATCAATACATCAGTAAACTCATGGCAAGAACATATACAACCTGTAAATTGAAACCACAAGCTCCCTGCATCAAACTTGTCAATGAAGAACACAAATATACAGGAACTCCCACTACATAGGTAATGTCAAAGCATATTAAGTATACCAGTCAACACTATACCTCAAGGTGTGATAAGTAAATAAAAGCATGAAGTACCAAGAACAATAACAATGATCCACACATACAACTCAAAGAGCTGTATAATATATCACATGTTGCCACCATCCTCCCAAAATCATATGAACATGAACATCCAAGGAAGGAACCATGAAGAGAGAAAACCTGTAAACCATAATGACCTTCTACCAACACCTCAAAAGTGTAATTTTGTGTCAAGTATGATCTCCTAACAACCCCAAATGAAAATCCTCAACAACACTAATAACACTCAATCTCATAGATCAATTAAAACATATGAATCAATGTAACAATGCTAACACAGATGTAAGCCTCTCTAATCAAGAATATCAAACTCAAGGTCACCATCCCCAAAATTGGAAATCATCCCAAAAAACATCTACTAACAATCCTCATCATTTAATGATATCATAAAATCAAAAGCACAAGGAGATAACCATGCCACAACATACCTCAAAATGAATCCTCCAGAACTAACTATTCATAGCTCAAGATCCATATCTATGAAAGATTAAGCATATAAACTCATGCTAAACCATTCCTCAAATGAGTATCCATAATCAATCACCATAGATCAAATCATTCCCATGAGAAATCAAAGTATGAAACATAACACATCTGAAAGATATAATGGGAAAATACCTCTCAAATAATAAACTACCGAGTAGGCCAAGAATGGGGAATGAGAATGCTCCTCCAAGATAACCAAGTCACCATGAATCACTCCAAGAACAATCTCCTCTATCGGTCCATCATGAACTCATGTCCATACCCAGGGGAAAGCTCCCCAATCTTCCTGTTGAAACCTCCAAAGAGTAACCGTCTAGAGAAAATGTCTCTAATCACAAGATAATTCCAACCATCACTTACATAGATCTAAGTATCCTTGAGCACATGTAACCAATCAATCCATGCCAAACTCCAAATGCAACATAGCACCATCATGAAGTAATCAAGGAAATGATCAATGTACTCAATACAAAGAGAATCACACATGATCAATGTCAAAGCTCCAATTGCAAAATCATGAACCTATCATGAAAATATGATCTAACCATCTCCTCTTAGGAGATCACATGCACCATAACATACATTTTGGTCTCAAGAGAACATGTAATATTCCAAACTCTAATCTAGAATCAAGAGTGTACCATGACATTATAACAAACACTCTAAACCAAGAATACATATCTCCAATCACACATGAAGATAATCATACCCAATGATGCATCCACGTCACTTCTAACAACTCCCACTCAACTGTGATACGAGCTACACATGGAATAATGAAAACTATCCTCTCCATGAAGATCATCTAAGTATACACATACTCAACTGCAATATCAATAACATACAAGTTTAAACCAAGATCTCCAAGCCAAGATGATACATACAAATCCCATCAAAACATCACAAACCAATCTAACACCACCAAGTCATCATTATCAAAATCTCGCACTAAAAGTGTATAAGTAATGAATGCAACAATCTATCATGACATTGTGATCAAGCCACATGCTACAAGTCCCATGAACTAACTAATCAAGTACTCAAATCATCCATCTTCTCAATCTCTAAACAACATACCAATGCACAAATGACCACAAACAAGGCCAACAAATTAAATTTGCAACAACAATGAACCAAACCTAGTGGATAAAGAAAGTCCACATCTGATTTATCCCACTACAACTCAATAGGTTGTACACACCTACAATTTGCATAACTTGTAGCTCCAAACCATTGAAACATGCAAACTCATCATCACATTAGTAACCTGTAAACCAATATATCAAAGAAGATAACCATGTAGACATCAAGAATCAAACACCAAATCAACCACAGATCTAATTCGCTAACCATGTCCACAAATGACTAATCATAGTCAAGGAACCAAATAAGCATCAAGAAGATAAGAACAATATCCTAACATCAAACCATATCACCACAAAACTCCACATACATGATCATGTCATGCTAATGCATCAAATGTACTTGCATATCCATGAAACCATAACCATAGCTATCATTGTACCTACACTCAACTATCACCCAAATGAGACTCCAAGTCTCAAACCATGTACAACCATGTCCTCAAAACCAAAGACAACCTGTGTACCTTCCACCATCAAAGTATTAACTCTAAAAAACACCTATAAACCTGTACCTAGAAGCACCAATCTAATAATCACTTGTAGCATCATATCATAAATAACATATAAAAAAATGTACTCCCTCAAGGTTACACCTCTTGACTCATCTGGATGCTCACATAATCACACCTTGAATATCAGGCACCTACAAGTGATCAAACAAGTACCAAACTCAACTTGCTCCTCAAATTGATAAACAATCTAAACCACTATGTAGTACACGGAAAATGCTCTCCAACGCATTTTCAAAATTGAAAATTTGATTATGTATGTAAAAGTTATGACCAAAAATGTATAAAAGAGAACATCTAATTTCCAGGATCTAAAAACATATCAAAATGGAAAAATCAAGGAACCAAACCTATACCAGTGTATAGTGCTTGGAACCAACTCTCCAACAACTACAAGTTGAAAATCTGATATCGTGGGAAAAATTTATGCAAATTTTAAAAAAACTACTAGAAAAAGACCTCTTGGTGGTTGCTAGGTGGTGGCCCAATTGCTCCACTGGTGGTGGTGGCACTTGGGCGGTGCTCAGGTGGCAGAATCCAAAGGTTTATAGAATATGATTTATTTTTTATTTTTTTCAATAATAAACTCCTCCCTTTATCATCGGACCTGATACACTTTACGATATGATTTAATTTTTCAATTTTTATAATTTCATTCCCCCCTGGGGTAGACCCGACCTCACATTAAATTCTGGCTTGATCAACTTTTGAAGTTTAGGCTTTAACCGGTGGAGATTTCAAACATGTAAAATTTCATTTAAATAAAAAAAGGTTTTAATGTTTTTTTTTTCCTTCAACAATGATTACCTTTGTTGGACATGGAAGCCGATGACTTAGCCATCCTAGTGACCCTACTAGCCAACAACCCTGGATTGATAGGGCTGACACTCGTAGGGTTTCAGTACCCTATTAGTTACCGATAGTGGGTGGGCGGGGGGTCTTCGGATCCCCCCACTTTTATCATTTTTTTCTTTGCACATGGGCAAATTGGCCTTCTTATTATTTTATTTTTTCAACTTTTCCAAAATAGGTCAAATTTTATGTCAAAATACATCTCTTGGCCAGCCTAAATCTAACCATGAGGTCCATTTTGTCTCAAGAGGTCATCTATTAAATTTACCCTAAAAAATCCTCATATGCAAACTCAAACCAAGAAACCCTTTTTCACCCAAATTTAGAAAACTTTAGATCTGCAATAAACCCAACAAATCTTGACAACCCAAAAGCTCAAATATGCATACAAACACCTGCAACATGTGTTCCATATCTTGTGATGCCTCAAACCCTACATGCATGTCCATGGATTCAACTTTGCAAAAATTATCAAACTAGGGTTATAACAAAATTTCTTCAACCATGAAAGCTTTGATACCACTCATTAGGAAATTATTCCATTTAACCCACAATCTTAATCCATTTCCTACATAAAGCATGAGAGATAAACATGCATACAATTTTCCAAAATTGAATAGATAAAATAGACAAGCCACAAGATAACATAAGATATACCCTGGGAAAACCCTCAAGAGGGAAAACCTAGCCTCCAAAAGCATCCATACTCCATCATATTATTTAGCAATAAAGCAATACAAGAGTTACAATGAATACCTCTGAAGCATCAAGCCCTCCAATGCATTCCCATGTGTCCAAGCATGAATCCACACATCCCATGCCATGCTTCACAAATGAACTCCTCAGAAAAACTCAATAATGATAGCCAACCCACTTAGCCAACCTAAATCACTACACATGTGATTTCTTTTATAGATAGAAGATCACACAAAATACAACTAGTGTTAAGGTGAAACCATATACCACAAAACCATGTGAATACAAAACCACTAACCCCTTATTTAATATTGGGTACTAAGACATCACTTTATTTAATATTTCCCCGATATTTAATTATTATCACATGTCTCCCACACATTAAATAATAATACAATGTTACAATACAACATCAAGTGGTCCCCAAATAATTACCTAGTGTGATTAACAACACCACCAAGGTGTATCACAACTAAATAATTATAATATTATGATAAATCAATTTATGCAATGGTGTACAACACCATATCTCAACATTCTCCCACTTGTTTTACATACATTTCATAAGGGGTCAATACATGAAATACATCATCATAGCCATACATGAAACCACATGAATCTCCACAATTCTCTCATGCTCCATCAAGATAACTGCAATAAGAAAAAAGTGATCACCATCTAAAGAAAGAACTCCTCTCATCCTCCAACATGCCACCTATGGAAGAAAAGGAACATGCAAAGGTGAATATGCACTAATCCATGATCACAAGCATCAAATCCAAGTGATAACAAAGGATCTAACCAAGATGTTTTCAACTAAAAAACCCACATGATCAGAAATAACATCCACAACACATGCTAATACATCCAACCATCCATACCTCCAAGGTATCAATACATAAGTAAACTCATGTCATGAACATATGCAACCTGTAAACTGCAACCACAAGCTCCTTGTATCAAACTTGTCAATGAAGAACACACGTATCCAGGAACTCCCATTACATAGGTAATGTCAAAGCATATCAAGTCTACCAATCAACACTATACCTCAGGTTGTGATAAGTAAATCAAAGCATGAAGTGCCAAGAACAATAACAATGATCCACACATACAACTCAAAGAGATCCATAATCTCTCACAACATGTTGCCACCATCCACCCAAAATCATATGAACATGAACATCCAAGGAAGGAACCATGAAGAGAGAAAACTTGTAAACCATAATGTCCTTCTAACAACACCTCAAAAGTGTAATGTTGTGTCAAGTATGATCTCCTAACAACCCCAAATGAAAAGCCTCAACAACACCCATAACACTCAATCTCATAGATCAAGTAAAAAATATGAATCAATGTAACAATAACAACATGGATGTAAGCATCTCTAATCAAGAAGATCAAACTCAAAGTAGCCATCCTTGAAACTGGAAATCAGCCCATAAACCATCTCCTAACAATCCTCATCAATGAATGATATCATAAGCTCAAAAGCACAACGAGATAACCATGCCACAAAATCCCTCAAAATGAATCCTCCAGAACTAACTATCCATAGCTCAAGATCCATATCTATGAAAGATAAGGCGTGTAAACTCATGCTAAACCATTCCTCAAATGAGTATCCATAATCAATCACCATGAATCCACTCATTCCCATGAGAAATCAAAGCAAAAAAACATAACACATCTAGAAGATATAATGGGAAAATACCTCTCAAATAATAAATTGTTGAGTAGACCAAGAGTGGGGAATGAGAATGCTCCTCTAGGATAACCAAGTAACCTTGAATCGCTCCAAGAAAAATCTACTCTATCGATCCATCATGAACTCACATCCATACCCAAGTGAAAGCTCCCTAGTCTTCCTACTGAAACCTGCAAAGAGTAACTATCTCAAGAAAATGTCTCTAATCACAAGAGAAATCCAACCTTCACCTCCATATCTAAGTATCCCAGAGCACCCGTAACCAATCAATCCATGCCAAACTCCAAATGCAATATAGCACCATCATGAAGTAATCAAGAAAATGATCAATATACTCAATACAAAGAGAACCATACATGATCTATGTCAAAGCTCCAATCGTAGAATCAAGAACCTATCATGACAACATGATCTAACCATCTCCTCTTAGGAGATCATATGCACCATAACATACAACCTAGTCTCAAGAGAACATGTAATATGCCAAAGTCTAATATAGAATCAAGAGTGTACCATGACATCATAATAAAAACTCTAAACCAAGAATATATATCTCCAATCACACATGAAGATAATCATACCCAATAATGTATCCACATCACTTCTAACAACTCCCACTAAACTATGATATGACCTACACATGGCACCATGACAACCATACTGTCCATGAAGATCATACAGGTCTACACACACTCAAACTAAAATTTCAATAACATAAAAGTAAACCAAGATCTCCAAGCCAAGAAGATATATACAACTCCCATCAAAACCTCACAAACGAATCTAACACCGCCAAGTCATCACTATCAAAAGCTCCCACTGAAAGTGTATAACTAATGAATGCAACAAGCTATCATGAAATCATGATCAAACTACATGCTACAAGTCCCATGAACTGACTAATCAAGTACTCAAATCATCCATCCTCTCAATCCCAAAACAACATACCAATGCACAAATGACCACAAACAAGGCCAACTAATGAAATCTGCAACAACAATGAATCAAACTTGGTGGATATAGACATTCCACATCTGAGTCATCCCACTACAACTCAATATGTTGTACACACCTATAAGTTGCATAACTCGTAAATCCAAACCACTAAAACATGCAAATTCATCATCACATTAGTAATCTGTAAACCAAGATATCAAAGAAGATAACCATATATAAATCAAGACTCAAACACCAAATCAACCACAAATATGATTTTCTAACCATGTCCACAAATGGCTAATCATAGTCAAGGAACCAAATAAGCATCAAGAAGATAAGAACAATCTCCTAACATCAAAACGTATCACCACAAAGCACCACACACATGATCATGTCATGCCAATGCATCAAATGTACCTACATATGCATGACACTATAACCATAGCCATCGATGTACCTACACTCAACTATCACCCATATGAGACTCCAAGTCTCAAACCATGTCAAACCATGTCAAACCATGTCCTCAAAATTTAAGACAACTTATGTACCTATCACCATAAAAGTACCAACTCTGAAAAACACTTGTAAACCTATACCTGGAAGCACCGATCTAATAATCAATTGTAGCATCATAAATAACATAAAAAAATGTACTTCATCAATGATTTGCCTCTTGACTTATCTGGATGCTCACATTATCACACCCTGAATCTCAGGAACCTACACATGATCAAACAAGTACCAAGATCAACTTGCTCCTCAAAATAATAAACAATCTAAACCACTACACAATACACTACAAATGCTCTCCAATGCCTCTTCGAAATCAAATATTTGATTCTATATGCAAAATTTATGACCAACATCGTATAAACGAGAACATATAACTTCTAGGATCCAAAAAAAAATCAAAATGGAAAAATTAGGGAATGAAACCTATACTAATACGTAGTGCTCCAAACCAGCTTTCCAATGACTACAAGAAGTTGAAAATCCAACATCGTCAGCAAAAGTTATGCAAATTTGAAAAAAACTGCTAGAAAATGACCTCCAAGTGGTTGCTAGGTGGTGGCTCAATGGCTCCACTGATAGTGGTGGCACTTGGGCAGTTCTTGGGTGGCGGAATCCAAAGGCTTATAAAATATGATTTAATTTTTATTTTTTTCAAAAATAAATTCCTCCCTTTATCTTCAAACTTTGGACACTTTACAATATGGTTTAATTTTTCAAATTTTAAAGTTTCATTCCCACCTCTAGCGAACTCAACCTCACATTAAATTCTAGCTTGATCAAATTTTGAAGTTCGAACTTTAACCGATGGAGATTTGAAACATTTAATTTTTTATTTAAATAAAAAAGGTTTTAATGCATATTTTTTCCTTCGATGACAATTACCTTTTTTAGACGGGGAAGCCGACGACTTGTCATCCCGACGACCTTGCTAGCCGACAGCCCTGGCCCAATAGGGTTGACACCCATAGGGTGTCAGTACCTTATCAGTTACCGATAGCAGGTGGGTGGGGGGTTTGCGGACCCCCCCCCCCCACTTTTATAAAAAAAATTCTTTGCACATGAGCAAATTAGGATAATTGGCCTTTTTGTTAAAAAAAATTGCTTTTTTTTTTTCAACTTTTCCAAAATAGGTCAAATTTTATGTCAAAATTCATCTATTGGCCAGCCTAAATCCAACCATGAGGTCCATTTTGTCTCAAGAGTTCATCTATGAAATTTACCCTACAAAACCCTCATATGCAAACTCAAACCAATAAACCCCTTTTTAGCCAAATTTTGAAAACTTCAGATCTGCAATAAACCCAACAAATCTTGACAACCCAAAAGCCCAAATCTACATACAAACACCTGCAACATGTGTTCCATATCTTGTAATGCCTCAAATGCTACATGCATGTCCATAGCTTTAACTTTGCAAAAATTATCAAACTAGGGTTATAATAAAAATTCTTCAACCATGAAAGCTTTAATACCACTTGTTAGGAAATTATTGCATTTAACCCACAATCTTAATCCATTTCCTGGATAACCCATGAGAGATAAACATGCATAAAAGTTTCCAAAATGCATAGATCAAATAGACAAGCCACAAGATAACAAAAGATATACCCTATGAAAAACCTCAAGAGGGAAAAACCCAGCCTCCAAAAGCATCCATACTCCATCATATTATTCAACAATAAATAAATACAAGAGTTACAATGAATACCTCTGAAGAATCAAGCCCTCCAATGCATTCCCACGTGTCTAAGCATGAATCAACACATCCCATGCCATGCTTCAAAAATGCACTCCTCAGAAAGACTCAATAATGACATCCAACCCACTCAGCCAACCTAAACCTCTACACATGTGTTTTCTTTTATAGACACAAGCTCACACAAAATACAACTAGTGGTAAGGTGAAACCATGTACCACAGAACCATGTGAATACAAAACCACTAACCCCTTATTTAATATTGGGTACTAAGACATCACTTTATTTACTATTTCCCCAATATTAAATTGTTATCACATGTCTCCCACACATTAAATAAAATACAATGTTACAATACAACATCATGTGGTCCCCAAATAATTACCTAGTGTGATTAACAAAAACATCAAGGTGTATGACAACTAAATAATTATTTAATTACAATATTATGATAAATCATTTTATGCAATGGTGTACAACACCATATCTCAACAAGTAGCTACATCAATCCAAAGATATTTTCTAGCATTTGTCACATTAGGGGCATACATATTTATTGTATATTCCAAGATAAAATTGTGGAAGAGAATCTAACTCCTAGACTATTTCTAGATTTATTGATTAGAGTGCCAAAAAACTTTGTGATGTTCGACATAGTGACCAAACCACTCGAGGCCCATGTAGCCTCACATGTAAATCATTCAACAATGGGCCACAACTATTTAGCAAAGGCTTGGAAATTGTTCTTATTCATTTTAAGTTCTTGAAGTAAAAGGATATCTATATTATTCTCCAAAAGACATTTTTAAGGGAAAAATTCTTTTGAGGCCTATTAAGCCCTCTTACATTCCAAGATAAAATCTTCATTGAGAATTATTTTTGGAGGACATCTCCAAAATTATTTTCCTACCAATGGAAAATGTTATTGTTGCTTCTCTTTATATTGTTTATCATTGGGAAGGTCTGCTAGCCTTAGCCTCAACACCAACATCTTATTTTTTATTTTTTATTTTATTTTTGGGGATCCTTCTAGGTCAAAGGAACATTAATTGGCAATTTATTTATTTGAATCTTATCTAAAAGAGAGTGAAAGACTATCTTGCATGGGGGTTTTGGGTGAATTTTTCTTCATTTATGTTGCACTTTTCAATGTTTCAATATGCTGAGGGGAGGTAATCTTTTGAGATCCGATAGCTATGGTACTCACTAGATATTCCCTTCTTTTTTTCCATTACAGGGGATGGGGGCCCTTAGTACTTGAGACCTCTAATTGAAAGCCAACTGACTGTCTGTTTCCTATCACATAGCTTTCCTTCCTAATAGGAGACATAACTTTAAAGGTCTTTTTCTCAGGTATACCAAGCTTAACCTCTTTAGAGATATCATTTTTCAAAGGAGATTTGAGTATATTTAGGATGTCATATTTGAAAGGAAACCCTCTGACCCATCCACTGTTGAGACCAAAATCTCTTTCATTTTTTAGCTTTTCTTAAAGGGGGTTTTGCAATCAGTGATTAGGTGTCCCGATTTTGAGAAATCTTGACAAAATACTATATAATTTTTATATAAATTGGTTGGGATCAATTCCCAAACTTCAAATCTAGAATAATTAAATTTTGAAGAGTCTTATGAATATCAATAGTCACACAAAAACGAGCAAATACTAGCCTAGACTTATTTTTTGTTATATTGTCCATTGAAATAAAGTGGCAAATAAAGTTACCAATCCATTCAAACACCACTTCATCCTATAACTTAAGAAAAGGCTTAGGCAACCTAACCCAAACAAGATTTTTTTATTCAGATCTACAACATGGTCAAACCTTGGTTTCTATCTAGACAGATACAAATTATGTTTGTCATATATCCAAAGGCCCATGGTGAGAATTTCTAGAAGTTCATCCTTAGAAGTAAACTTACAAAGGAGCATGCCACCAACCATAACACTTACCTCCACACTAGTTTTTAGATGCCACTTATCAGTATTCCAATCTCAAACCATATCAACAATGGGGTGAAAGGAGAAGAATTTACCAACCAAGGAGTTCTCCATTGAGGAGATGATTCTTTTGATCATGGTGTTAAGAAGTTTTATTTTCGTTCCATTTTCAGACTTAAAGACCTTAGGTAAAGAAGTTTCATGCACATTGTTACCTTGAGATTTTGAATTGAAGATGAATTCATGGGATCAAGAGGACCATCTAGAACAGTGTTTGGAGTTGAAAGAGGCCCCTTCAAGTCCAGAATACCAGAAAAATAGGGGCCTTATCAAATTTTACTAAAAATATAAGTGGGAGGAGGGAAGGGGGATTAGGGGGACCCCCATGATTGTTAGATGGTATCCAGACATAATAACCCGACCAAAATAAATTTGGACACAATAACCCCATCATAATAACCCAAGGAAAAAATAACCCAGGGTCATAATAACCCATGGATAGAATAACCCGTGGTCAAAATAACCCATGGACAGAATAACCTGTGGTCATTATACATGTAATTTATAACTTTTTTCCTTTCTCTATATTTGTATAAGGATATTCTGTCCATGGGTTATTTTGACCACCGGTTATTTTGGCTTGGGATATTATGACCCTAGGTTATTTTGTCCTTGGGTTATTGTGATCAGGTTATTTTTTCCATGGTTATTTTGGTCGGGTTATTATGTCCTACAATATTGTCAGACACCATGCATAAGGAATATTCAAACATGGTGGATCAAGAAAGCAGAGAGAAACAACAATGTTTTCTTTTTGTTCACTTGTCTTGTTACTTCTAGACATAGGATTGTGAGGTTTTTCTACATATTATCTTACATTAGGGGTCCATAATGTACCTCTTAAAAAGATAATAATATATACTAATATGATCTCTAAGTCAAACATATTGACAATTTTTTATTTTAAAATAAATATGCTCCCAAAAGCAAAGAATAATTTAATATTAATAGTTGCATGGTCCAAAAAAGTGGCAATTCAATATTAATGATGAATATGGTTTATATTTTTAATATCTATTATGGAATTTAGTTGATTAGACTCCAATCACACATATTTTACTATGGTTAAACTAAATTTTGGTAAAAATGTGTGAATGTAATGCCCCTTGTAGTTTTTCCTACTTGTCAAAAACTAATGCCCCAATTTAAACTATTCACCAATTGATGAAGATTGGCCACTAAAAATCTATGATGTATACACACACATATATGTACGTATCCTATATATACATGCATATACATACATATATGTGTGTGTGTGTGGATATATATTATGTATAACATATGCATATATAAATATGTACATGTACACACACATGTAATGGTGAAATTTGCATACACATGCCATTTCTAGTTTAGTTTTATACCCATTTTAGAAGAATATATTAATAATATTATGTATCATCAAATTGCATAATAATTTGTAAATTTAGGCTCATTCTCATATCCTTTAACTATCCATGTAAATACACATCCCATACATTTATTTACACCTCATGCATACACAACATTTAATGAATGTTCCTAGGTTATACATTAATTATGTTTAGTTGTACACCTATCTCAATACATCCATTACTCCCTAGGTTAAACTATTTCCTTGCCCTAAGTCATTTTTATATGTGTATTTGACACTATGGTCATGAAATTGACCGTTGAGCTTTCAAATTTTAAATATTAATTGATTTGACTCCTACCTATTTGACTAGATAGTGTGAGATGAGTAAACACACATAAGCACAATTTAATGTTATTTCTTTGTATTTAAATAACATAATTTCCTATCTCATACACAAATTATTAGAGTAATTAATAATGAAACACTTCAACTCAGTGCATTAAAAGGAGTAGAGGATTTGCCTACAAAATTCTAGAGAACTTTCATTTTGTCTTTCATTTGTGACTGTGCAATAGTGTGTCCCACTATTTAATATAATTGGGACACTATTTTTTTAAAATATGTCAATTACATCAAGAAAGTGGCCAAGAATTAAAGGATGATGTAAACCACTGAGTTCTGACATTTTCTATGTAGATTAAATTTTCATTTTCTTAATTTTGCATAGAAATGCTTTAATCATTTTTATTTTTTCAATCAATTCTATTATTGTATTTTTATTGAGAGATATTTTTCTATCTCAGATAAATTCCAATATATATAAATATTTCCAACATTTCTGAAAGGAAATAGAGGTGTAGAATACACTTCCTACACTAATCTATGAGAGGAGGTGTGTGCAAAAAATAAATAAATCATGCAGTTAGAAGGAAAGAAACACAAAACAAATATCCATAGCACAATTATTTACATGGTGGAAACCTTTTTGGGAGAAAAACCCAAACTCCCAATAACTCAATGTAATATTTAAAAATCAAAGGTTACAATACACTTGCATATTTTAATAATTTACAAGAGATCACCAAAAATAGATTTGAAGAGTCCCTAAACATTATTAGTAGGTTAAAAATCTCAATATTTTTCACATTTATATGGAGGTCAATTGGGGGAATTAATAATAAGGGGCTATCATGGTTTCAGAGTGGAGATCTTTCATATGAACTTCAATGATAGCAATAAACATATTTTTTCATAACTTCATGTTGGTAATTACTCTTCACTTAAGGAAAATTCATATTAGTACTATTGGCTTCTAGCTTGGAGTTAATGGTTGCATTATTCTATTGGATCTAGATGGAATGTGAATAGAGAAATTATGGTGAGAAAATCGACAATGGTACATATAATTCCATATAGTATTATGAAGATGGGTGTAACATACTCAACTTTCATAACAAGAATTACTTAATAAATTAACATGAAATTAAATATCCATAAGTGGAAAGTTCATAATAATTTTTTTAAAAATTTCATATAATATTTGTTTAACATGATCCATATAAAAATGAATACTACAACTTTTTGAATTTGTAATGAAATAATTACAATTTGAAAAATAAGATAATATTTTCTTTTACAATACATAGATGAATTGCATCTAAAGTAAACAAGTTTAAAATACATAGTAAGTGTTATAAACTCTTCCATGTTTGGAAATATTCATTTGTCTCACAAGTCTTGACAAAGTCATTTGCAAGAGGGAGAGCATCACCCGAGTGTTTTACCTCAAACCACAAACTGATGGTCCCCCACACACCTTCCATCTGGAAATGGCCCTACCCTTCATGAAGAGTATAGAAAAAGGAAACCAACAAATTCATGCCATCTAAGTCCTAGTGTTGTGTCATATATAACCCAATCACCCATACGACTATATAAAACCTCTAACTAAGTATGACCAATATGACTGGATTATGCAATTTGGAACACTGTGAACCGACTAATGCAAGTAGAGACTTTTGCATTACTTTGGCCAATATTTGTTAATAATGTAAACACTTCCATAGGAAATGTAGTCATGAGTTCACACACCTCTAACTCAACTTGAAAATGACCTTTCACCTAAGGTTTAAAGCATGGTTGACTTGTTTGACTATTTATCTAACTTTTCACATGGATTTAAGATTTAAAAAATGCATAAATTTCTATAGTTGATAAACAACTAAGGTCATAGAAACATATTATTGACAATGAACATCCATATTGACTACTCAAAATTTCTCAAATGTTGGCTATTGTCATTTGTTCATATGCTTTGCATTTATTTTGAAGAGTGAAACACATTCCTATTTTCAAACACAATACTTTTAAAATCCTTTTACAAGTTATAGTATCTTCGGATAAAGACATCGAGTCATGACTCTTTATCTATCACTTGAGTTCTTTTCAACTCATAACATAAGAAAATAGGAGTTTCATTCACTAACATCTAAATACTTCATAAAGAATTCTAATTTTTTAATTTTTACCTCTCATTTCATTCAAGAAACATTTTATAATGCTATTAAATGTTCAACATATTGCCAAATTCTTTTGTAAGAATAAGTACATAATTACACTTTTTAAATCTTATTATTAGCTCTCAATATTAATTTGATTTTTTTTAGTCAAAATATCAATGTAAGCTTCATGCTTATCATACAAATTTCTAGTATATTATAGAACAATCTTTGCATGCTCTTTTATATATATATATATATATATATATATAAGAGCATGCAAAGATTGTTCTATAATATATATATAATCTTTGCATGCTCTTATATATATATATATATATATATATATCTTCTTATTTATTTTCTTGAGTAATTAGAATATTTTATTCAACTTACCATGACAGGTTAGTAAAACTCTTCTTTGTTGTCTTATACAGTCTTAAATAAGGAATTTAAAAGATTTCATTCACAGTTTTGTATATTTAGGCTATTATTTCTCTATTCTTTCACATGTATTCAAAATATAAGCTCTATATATCTATTCAATTTTAAACTCCATATTTAAATTGCCAAGAATAATAAAAATTAAACAAAATAAAATATCATTCTCTTGCATAAACTCTTATTTCTTTCTAAAATCTAAAATCTCATAGATTAAAAATTAGGAAATAGTAGAGAGATAATATTAACCATGCTTGAATTAAATTTCTTAGCCTCTGTAAGCCAAATGCACAACCCAAACTCACTTTTTCTTTCCCCTATTACTAGTGCCTACCTTCGATAGATCTTTCCCTCTTATCACTGACTCCTTTGTTACTTTATATCAGATAATCTATATTTCTATCAATAACAAAATATATCTTTCCTTCACATAGTTATCTCCTCCTTTCTCTTATGCGACTCCCTCTTTCTTTTTATGCAACCCCTTTAACAACTAAAAATTCTTCCTTTATAGCTTGTGACTCACCTTCCTTTCATGTTTTATGCCATCAATGATGGTAGTTTGAATTCCCTGTTTAATTTCCCACACAAATCCCTTAATTGGCCCATGCCATAAAGGAAATTAGTTGTTGTTGATGACATCCAAGAATAATGCCGATTTGGATTGGAGAAATTGGTGTATGAGCTCTGCTAGGGTTTTGTGTTTTCTAAGGTCATCCTTGGCCCCTCCTGCATCATACTGTACTTCCTGTGCAGGAAATTTTTTCCTTCATTGAGTACGGTCGCAGTTACTGTAGTTTTAGGGGTTTATTATGCCTTCAACTGGTACTAACCCGACAATTCATGCTGGTGTTAGCGGTTCGTTGGTGTAGTTTAATGGCTCCCCCACCGAACAAATGTCCTCAGAAATTTGTTTCGAAAGTCTTTCACGAGGCAAGCATTCTGATGCCCCTACTGATGTAGTTTTACCTTTACCTGATTTTGATTCTACATGCCAATGGCTCAAACAACACACCCTTGTGGTTTATTTTGTTGGGAGGACTCCCCTCGAAAGTGTGTTGAAAGAATGGGTTAGCAAGGCCTGGGTCCCTCATAGGGTCTGCCTTGATATGGTCCAAAATTTGACCAAAGGATTTTTCTGTTCCGCTTTGCGGAAGTTAGTAATGTCCAAGCTATTTTTGGTCATGGAACCTGGCATGTTAGGTCCTCCTTGTTGGTTTTCCAGGCATGGACCTGGGATTTTGCTATCTCACACGACACCAAAATGCGTGTCCCGGTCTGGATTGAGTTTCTTGGGTTACCTCTGCCATGTGTGCCCTTCCTGAACCATATTGCTTCCTCTTTGGGGAGGGTTATTTGTATCGAACCTGATAGGTTCTTCCAAGCCCGACCACAAAAGAGGGTTTGTGTGGAAGTTGATTTATCCAAGGATATGAAGGAGTCTGTAGACATTCAAATTGGTGCTATTATGCACACCCAAAAAGTCACATATTTCAATCTGCCTAACACATGTTATCGGTGTCAGTCAACCGACCAAAAGATCAAGGACTACCCTTTGACAGTTCCTCGTACACCTTCATCGTCATAGGATGTTGAAAAGCCTCATCAAGAAAAGCCTTCTGCTAAGGCTGAAACAAAGTGGACTATGGTTTCAAATCGAAAAAATAAGTCATTTGGTTCTGGGTCGGCTCCCAAGGCCCTTGAACCAATCAAAATGGTTTCAAGCCCTTCAGAGAAGGGGATAGTTGCTCCCTCAGGAGCTACTTCTATTTCTGTACAACCCAGGTCAAAGGCCATGCCTCATCCTATGGTTGTTTTTTGTGCTCAACTGACTATTCCTTCCGCAATGGGAGCTCAACGGCGGTCTCGCAACCCATCTCCACCACTGGAAGAAGGAGAATATGTGCTTGAAAAATGGAGTTTTTCTCCTCCTATTCAGATTGGTTCCGTTCCCCAAGAGTTTTTGAAGAATAGCTTCTCTTCCCTGGTTGAAGATGACCTGGATTCTGGAAGTATGGAAGATTTTCATCCATGAATTTTATTTCATGGAATGTTCAAGGTCTAACTGACCTCTCTAGGAAGTATTCTGTTAGGAATACTTTTCAGAAATACTCAGGGATTTAAGTGCTTTGTCTCCAGGAAGTTAAAATTTTAGGTTTTTTGCTTGCTTCAGCTTGCCGCTCTATTTGGCCAGCCAGTACTATGTTTTGCACTTTGCATGAGGCTAGTCGTGGTGGAGCTGCCACTCTTTTGGCCCCATGATTGCATTCTTGTGTGGTGGACCATGGGGTTGACCCTTCCTAGTGGGTGGTCTGGGTTCTTCTTAATATTGAGAATCATTGCTTCGGGATTATTAATGTTTATGCCTCTAATGATGTCATGGAGTGCTGCCTGCTTTGGCACTGGATTGTTGATTCTTTTCCAGTTGCCACCTAGTTGCTCTACAGGGATTTTAACATGGTGGAGATGGCGTATGACAAGGATGGCACCTTGCCTTTCCATTGGGTTGCAGGCGAAAGGGAGGCATGGTTTTACATGCGTAATAAATTGGGACTTTTTAATCTCAATATGGGCTTCTTCCATTCTCATTCTCTCTGGCACACTTGGTGTAACTACAGGGCTGGTTCTGATAGAGTCTTTAAATGCCTTGATCGTGCCATGATCTCAGCTCAATCTTTTTTTTCCTTTACTAGTTATGCCTTGCCAGTGAAGCCGTTAGTGGATGTTACTCTTTCTGATCACTTCCCAATTCATTTTTGCATTGAATGGGCGTCTAGTCAACCCCGCACATGTAAGACCCAATTATTTTTGAACACATCTTTGCTTTGTCATAAGCCCACCCTGGCCCACATTCATTAGGTGTGGAATTTGGAGTGCAAACCAGCTGGACAAATAGGTTGGATTGCTTGGTGGAATGATGCCATCATTCGTATTGCGTGTTTCTTGCACATTTATGGGTACCAATTGGCTATCTTTCATCGACAATCTTATGAGGCCACCACTGCCGACTTGCGTGCTGCTATGGAGGCTTTGGTGGCCAATCTTTTCTCCCTATCACATCAAGTTAGGGTGGCAGAATTAAGGCAGCAAAAGCAAGTGGTTGATAACTATATTGCCAGATCTGCTCAAATCAAAGCTCGACTTCATTGGCTTAAAATTGATGATCGTGCCTCCAAAAAGTTTTTTTTGGCTCTTTGTGCCAGGAACTCATCCCTAGGCATCAAAAAAATCAAAGATGGTAACCAGGTGCTCTTTGAGCTACTTGACATTCTTCAAGCCTTTGTGCACCATTATGAACAGGTTTTCACTGCTCAGGACTCCACGCCTGCGCGCCAGCAAGCCCTTCAAGACTGCCTTGCTGTTGTGCCACATAGGCTCTCTTTAGCTCAGATTATTTTTTGTGATTCTCAAGGAAGTCATTTCCTCTATGGCCGATGACAAGGCTCCTGGGATTGATGGCTTCCCTTGTGAATTTTACAAAGCTTTTTGGGACTGTGTTGGAAGCGATTTGCATCATGTTTATCTTGAAGCCTTTCAAACCAACTCTCTAGGAAATTTAATAAATAAAGGCAATATAAAATTCATACCTAAGCTTGGGGATCCAAAGGATATTTGCAATTGGAGGCCCATCACGCTTCTCAATGTTCCCTACAAAATCATTGCCAAAGCCCTGGCTCTGAAAATTAGCCACCTGTTGTCTTAGGTTATGCGCCCTGAGCAGACTGGTTTCATTAAATCCAGGTTTATTCTAGATAATATCATTGCTATTTGGGAAGGCATGGAGTGGGCTCGACACTCCAACCAGAAAGCGGTGTTCACTAAAATTGACTTTGCCAAAGCTTATGACCGCATTGAATGGCCTTTAATTCTTGCGATGTTACAAGCCTTGGGATTTGGTCCCAACTTCATTCAGTCTATTTGTATGCTTTTTTCTGATGCTTCAGCTTGCATTACCATTAATGGCCACCAGTCTTCTGCTTTTGGTATTTTTCGTTCTATTCGCCAAGGGTGCCCTCTTTCCCCTTCATTGTATGTGCTGGTTGCTGAAGGCTTTGGCTATCTTTTAGCCCATCATGTCTCTCAGCAGTGTGTTAAAGGGATCTCTCTCCTAAACTCCCAGGAACAGCTTGTCAATGGCCACTTTGCAGATGATTCCTTTCTCACTCTCTTGGAAGAAGAAGAATCTATCACTGTTGTCCTTGATTGTCTTAATACTTTTTGTCTTGCCTCCGGCTCTGCAATTCAATGGCACAAGACCTTATGCTACAAATAATCTATGTTCCCCACTCTTGCATGGCTCCAAACTTATAACTGGAGGTGGATTGGGCAGGGAGAAATCTTTCATTTTCTGGGCATCCCCTTCACCTTTAAAGCTTCCCCTCAGGAGCTTTGGCAAGCCATTCTCGTAAGGGTTGAGTAGAAGCTGGCCTATTGGATTACTAAGCCTCTCTCATTGGCTGGTAAATTCTAGGTTTTCTCTAAGGTATTGGTAGCCACTCATGTTTACTACTCTTCCTATTGGGCTCCTTCCAAATCTGCCTACAGTAGGCTTGAAAAGCTGTTTCAGGATTTTTTATGAGCTTCCTCTGAAACCTACAAAGGTTTTCATCGAGTCACTTGGGATTATTGTTGTCTCCCTAAGGACTCTAGAGGGCTTGGGTTGCTCTCCACTCAATGACAAGGGACTTCTCTCTATGTCAAATGGATTATCCGGGCTCTCACTGAAGATGAAGCTTGGAAAATTCTCCTTAGGCATTGTATTCAGTCTGGTTTTCCTGTTCACAGACCCGCCTGGAAAGGAATCGGTCTCCAAACCCTCCTGGTTATGAGGGAGCCGGTTCAAATTTTTGCCTCCTTTGTGGCCAAGAGAATTTGGCGCTCTTGGGAGCCTGTTAAACTGTGGCTCCGTTGGGCCGGGGCTAGATTTCATGATGGGCTTTCCCTCAACCAGCAAAACTTATGGTGGTCTCCCCTTCTGGCTCAGAATGGTTAACCCTTGGCCAACTCACCTTGGCTCAAGGCCCTCAAATTTCACAAAAAGGGCATTCAAACCCTACATCAGCTCTTTCACCAGCCCACTATGCGTATTTTATAGTGGGATGCTTTAAAAGCCCAGTACAGTCTTCAAAACCAAGACCGCGCTACATTCGACGGGCTGGTGAACGCCATTCCGGCGGACATGTTACACAAAGTTGGCATTCATGGGCACAAACCTTAGTGGAAGGACTGGAAATGGTTTCCAAACACTCCCCTCATGAGCTACAAGTCGCGGCTTGGTTACAGGTGGCTTTCACCCCATTTTCCTATGATCAGTACTTTGAACCAGAGGTGGCTTCTTAATTCCTCTGCCCATGCCTGGCGTAAGAGGTTTGATGCCATTGGTTTGCAATTGTTAATCTGAAGCTGGCCCACTTTGCTTGGTGTATTTTTTTCGAGGGCTTGTCTATGGGTTCTTACTTTGTTCATTTGGGGGTTCTTGACCCTCACTGCCCTTTTTGTGGGCAGTCTAAAAGCTTTAAGCATCTTTTTTGGTTTTGTCCCAGAGCTCAACAACTTTGGACTTGGATTCATGATTTCTTTCGACCTTTTCGGTCGAAACCCTTTTATTGGCATATGGTTCTGCTGGGGGACTCACCTGGGATCTCGGCTAAGTTCACCCAGCTTTGGCACACTTTCAGGATGGAAATCCTCTTCAATATCTAGAAAGACATAAATGCTTGCATATTTGCGCATTCTCATTTGGATATTAATATTTCTCTTTATGCTAAAACTGTTATTTGTTCTAATGTTCTCCTACAGATACAGATGCAAGCCAACAAAGTTGCACTGGAGGTGGCTCACCTGCAGGTCCTCTTGGACCACTGGGGCAATGGCCCTTGTACTGTGGCTCGGATCCCTGATTCGCCCTCCTCCTTCCATGGCTGATCACCCTCTCAAAGCCGGAAGCGGAGTGACTCCGCGCATCCCCGCTCCCAACCTCTTGCTCAAGGGGATTCCCACCCTCCCAAGCAGGCTCGCTCTCCTCCGTTGTGGCCTGGTCAGGGTTGGCCTTCTGGTGGTGTGATGAGGAGTGGTGGTGGTGGTTCTGGGTGGCCCTCTAATGCTCCACCTGCTTCTGGCTCTGGCTAGCCTACCAGTGGTAAAATTTTTCCGCAATTGGCTCTTGCAATCTCGCCTCGGTGCGAGAAAGAAGATAAAGATAAAGACAAAGATGATGATGGTTGGGGTGCTCCTCCTGACGTCACTCCAAACCCCACTGATGTATGGAGGAAAAATTTGGATGACAGAGATCCCCTAGGCTCTATTGGCACTACCTTGGTCGCGTAATTGATTGTTTTTACTTCTTTCTTTTAGACTTCTGGTCTAGGCCCATGTGATCTGTTATTTTGGCTTTTCTGGGCTCTGCCCATGTGACATTTGGGGTGTGCCTTCTTACCACCCGCCCCTTTTTTTGTGAATATGTATCCTTATCTTTAAATTAATATAGATATCTGCCTATTCATCAAAAAAGAATAATGCCATTGATAATGACTTACGTGAGGTTTTATTTCTATTAGATTCCATTACTTCCCATAACATGCATTAAATGGCATGTTAACTACCATATACAACCATGACTTCCTTATCTCGCGGTTTGCATTTTACTATCAAAATATTATATTGTACATATTGATATATGTATATACGTATGCATATTCATATTTATTCTTGTATATATATATTTATATTTTTTTTATAAATTCATTTAAATAATAATCAAATAAACTTTTATAGTAATAGGTAAATCATGAAGTTGATAAGACATAATAATATCTTTTTTAAACTATTGAAAAAGTAAAACGGGGATCAAATATGATTACTACCTATCTATATGACCGAATCACACAAATATTGAATCATTGAGAACAATGGGTAGAATTAGACAACTTACTCAAACTTTGACACAAATCCTACGTGAGTGTGTGATTGACTCAACAATGGCATTTACACACATGTTTACCCATGTCTATACTCTTCTCTTTGGTGATACTCTCCCTCTAGGGATAAATTTAAGAACCCCCTCAGAAAAGGTGTAAAAATATGGTGAATCTTGTATGCTTCTTGAAAAAAATATTAATTTAATTTGCAATTTTTTTCTTTTTTCATGAAAAATAATAAATTCAATTGATGAATCTTTTGTAATCGCTAGAAGTTTGTAGAAAATCCTGGCGAATTATAATTTTTTGAAACCAATAAAATATTTTCATTGGTGATTAAAACCTATTTTCAAACCAATAAAATATTTTCATTGGTGAAGTAAACCTGTTTTCAAACCAAATAATATTTCTGGTGGCCAATTAAACCCGTTTTCAAACCAAAAAAATATTTTTGTTGGCGAATAAAACATGTACTCAAACCAATAAAATATTTTCATTGGCGAATTAAACCTATTTTCAAAACAATAAAATATTTTCAATAGTGAATTAAACCTATTTTTAAACCAATAAAAAAAACTTCATTGGTGAATTAAACTGTTATGCCAATAAAAATCATAGCATGGGTGGAAAAAATAATAAATATCAAATGCTAGATATATTGCTCTATTTTGGGGAAAATTTTCCACACACCCAAATTCCTACATAAAGTCTCTGAAATGGAGACAAGTGTCAACATATTACAATTTCTTATTAAAAGCGAGTCATTGAGCGAAGTACTATGTCTGAAGCCAAATGTCAGTGCAACTTAATGACTAGTAAGTATGAGTTATATTATTTAATAAGTTAATATAACATTATTATATTCCAAAAATTAAAATTGCATTGACAGTAAGTACGAGTTATATTGTTGTGCAACTTAACCGTTCGATGGACAAATGTAGTTGCATTGTGGAAGCAAATATTCGAAGCACTAGAATTACACATTCAAACCTTCGGAATCACTATAGAACCGTTAGATTTGCAAAGATCAATGGTTGAAATTTTATTTAGGCACATTATTACTTATTAAATCACTTAAAGTCATGACTCAATTTTTGTGAAATAATATTGTCACATCAACATGTGTGTCTTGTGGTGAAATAAATGTTCAAGTGCTAAGTATTGATGTCTTCATTCTATATATACTTCACCCAATTGATGTTCTTCATATCATTTATAACATATTTACTTTCTCTCTTCTCTATTTACAATTTCACTATGATATTATGGACTCTTCATGACGTATCATGCTACCCAAATGTTTTTGGGAGAAAAGAAGCAATAATGCATATGATAGACAAAAGTTGGGTATGGTTTTCACTATTCCTTGTGTGCCTATTGACGAGGCTATACGAACAATTTTGTGTAGGGAATGGCTTCAAAACAACCCCATGCTCTATTTTTTGAGGTAGCTTCTACTTTCTTGTCCAATTGCATGGACCTTTTTTTTTGATAAAGAGTTGGTGAAGATGTTGGAAATATGTTAATTCAACCTTTCATTTACTCTCTTTCTTTGTTGGATTTGGCACTTGAGCATTATAATTTTGAATTTAGGTCAGCCCCTATTGGTGGAATATTTCCCAAAGTTGAGTTGGCTTCTTCTACAGTGCAAGCTCTTGCCCTGGTTTTTATGAGGTATGGTCTAGTCTATGATACGACAAATGAATCACTGTTGAGTCTAGAGTTTTGGAGGAAGGATTTGGGTGATGCACTTTTCTTCCCTACTCTTACTTTGTTCAATTCAATTCACCTCCTGCCCAAACACCTGGTTTAGGGCCTCCATGGACCATCATGATCCTTCGTTTCCAGTCTCCTCTACTAATGGTAATGAATTATGTCTATATTTTATTGTACAACTCTTGTAATATGTATTTTATGGCTGGTTTTTGTCACGGTTGGTGCTTTTTGGCCAAGTTGGCTATGTACTTCAACTATTGGTATGTGAATAAAAATCATAGTATACTCTACCAAGATATTATTATTTAAGAAGTTAATATAGTTCATTAATATGTTAAGAAAATTAAAGTTAATGTAAAAAGATAATGATTAAGCTACAACAAGCCATTTAATTTTCTATCTTTTCAATGCATTGAAGTACTCTGCATTAAGCCAAACTGCCAAACGTCAATCCAAAAAGCATTTACAATGGCTCTCCCATGTGCTCACGAAGTGAAAATGCAACAATTGAAAATTTGGCTCACCTTTTTAATAAATTTAAGTATTCTTCTCACAAAGTTTAATTTAAAACATGCAAATCAAGATAAGATAACAAGATGAAGATCCTTGATTAGATTGTGCAATATCTTTTGTATTAAATATTTTAACCATCGACTCGTGCTTCAACATAGTGGGATGCAGAACCAAGGTCTAATTTTTTTAATAAATTTAGCTCATCATAATCTTGATTAAAGCTCTAGTTTGAAAATCACTATGGAATTTGATACACCAATTTTTTAACCAATCCTTGATGACAATTAGCCTTTTTAGGAGCAATTACTAGCCAAAGTCTTACACAAATTTTTCAGGATATGCAACAGATGGATTGTAGTATTTATCAAGATGGTGTTGAGCTTTGAGTTTGTAGAAAATATAGATAGATATCGGGTGAACACTGAAGTTTCTTCACAATTCATGGCTTCTTTACTAGACATTGGAGTTTCGCAGGTTGATGTGTTGCTCCTGGTGAGTATGATGGTTCGACATGATTATCTAGGAGGCCTATGGGATGTTTTGTTGCTGCGCATGTTGAAGTGGGAGTCCTTGCACCAAGGGATATTCCACGCTTCTTAAATGAAGGAGCCGTTGTAACCTGGCATCCTTTTGTGTCAATTTTTTCGTAATATCACTTTAGTGGGACATCGTCAACTAGTCACTGTGGGATATGACTTTTTGAGAAATGAAGTTTTGTCATAATTTTGATAAATGTATGTGAAGAAATTTGTCATAATTTTGATAAATGTACGTGAATATTCCTCAGTAAATTTCTTATGCACATTTTGCAAGCACCTTTATACGTGCTACATTATCAAAGATATAAATGTCGACATGTATATATTTATATTATTTTTATTAAAATTAGTTTTATATTAATACATATTTATTTTATGTTATTTAATGTAACAATTCAATAATAATATTGTTATTTTTTTTATTGATTTCAGCAGTTTCATGGGATTATTGTTCATTAAATGTGGTTGTGAAACCACAGATTAATGACATATGTACTTGGGAAATCTTTAAAATATTCATAATTAAGTTCCTCTTCTAATATGAAGTGAAGAAAATGATTTGATAACTTGATATTGAAAATGGTAGAAAGTATGGCACATATTTTCTTTTTATTGATTTTCACAATTGGGTAAACCCACAAAAGTGGTTTACAATTCGAGTGAGGAAGGAAAAGTTGCAAAAAATGACCCCATGCCAAATATTTTGGTTTTTGGGATTCAAACGAACTTATTGGTTTGAGCAAACCAAAAGAGGGTTTGCTAGAACCCCAATTCAAGCGAACCCATTAAATGCCTCAGGCCCACCATTCCCGCAAAAAAATAAAGAAAACCTTTTTTTGAAAGGGGGTTTGCTCGAACTAGGATTCAAGCGAACCCTGGTTTGAGCGAACCCCCCTTTTTCGACCTTCTCACCCTCTGGCCCAAAAAAAATCCAAAATTTTTCCCTTTGAAGCTCGGGTTGAGGATGAAAATGGAGGAGACTTCACAGACCCAACTAGATGATGGTAGTCCTTAGAAGATCTATCCAACAAATATAATTTTAATATGTTTTGGTTTTATTATGTTTTTTTTTTTAGTTTTATTAAACATAGGTTTTTCACCAAAAATCAAGCTCTTTGTTCTGCACATGTGGAAAAATAGCATATTATAAAAAAAAAAATTGAAAAATATAAGTGCACCAGATATTGAATTCCTTGATCCAACAAAAAAATAATTTGAATTTCGATACATACAAAAAACGTTACATTGTATACGGTCCACCTATGTCTGAATTGTAATTGGTTTGATTTCAAAACTTGATTACATAAAAAATATTCAATAAAACACTATGAAACCAATTGGAAGCACTAGGTATCATAGTTACAAATTTAAATTAGAATTTTATCCTTCATGGAAAAAAGTCATGTTGTATATGGTGTGCGTCACTCCTTAAAAATACTGTTTATTGAAAAAAAAAAGTTTTTGAAGGAGATGGAAAAAGAAGTGCAATCTGATTCCAAATTTTTTGAAAAAAATATATTTATAATCTATAGGCAAAATGTCACAAATCACTAGCTTGCATCATCTTCAAATTCCTCACGGTTTAGCCGCTATAGCTTCCCGAAAGTGAAGATTTAGTTAGAAAAAAATATTTCAGTGTCTAGTTTGGCCAAAAATTGTAAACCAATATTGCAGGATCACCCAATTCTGTGGGATTATTGTTCATTGAAGAAAATGAGGTTGCGGAACCACAAATTAACACCATATGTACATCTGAAGCGAGCAATTTGATAACTCGATATTCAAAATTGCATGACATACTATACATGATGATGTCACGAATCCAGTTATCATTCAAAATAAGATTTGTAATAGATTTCATATCATTTGAGTGGTGTGCTTGTAAACTTGAAATTTGAGGTACATTCTACATGTAGCTAGATGTCATCAAAATAAACATTGTAAGTGGCTCTCACACAATTAAATTTGGTTACTTGGTTAGCACAAAAAAAAAATTATACCTCACATGACTCACGAGCAAATAAGGATGGTGAGCTTATAAATGCCCCATAAATAGGGATGGTGAGCTAAACTGAAATCATTCTTAAAAGGATTTACTTCGTTTTCATTTTGAAAGGTTAATAAGGAATAATATGATGTTGTGGTATTATTGGGGATACTCTAAATTCTCCTACCTCCAATTATGTAGTTACAGAGTAAAAGAGAGACCAATTTCCTTCAACTTCAAAATGAGTGGAATTGGAAAGAAGTTGATCTAGTTCACTTGGCCCTTGAGCCAAGTTTTGAACGAGGATGAGGAGATCTAATGGAGATAAGTGATTTTATTGAGAGTACGGACACATAAGTATTTTAATCTTGTTTGCATTGAAATCCTTCGACTTCTGATACTCCATTTTGACAAGGGTCCTCAAAGAGGAACATTGGACTTTCAAAGTCATTGTGTGCTATTTTGGTGCCTTGGAGTTGCCCGTAGAGGGTGGGAGTAGATTTACTACCCCTTATCTTCTGCATAATTGTAATTGGTAACTAGGATAGGTACATTTTCTATATTCACTTATTCCCTTTTCCCAACATGTTAGGCAAGCCCTATAGATTTTTGAAGTCATTTTGGGCTATTCTGGTGGGTCACATTGAGCATATTATAAAATATCTTTTTTATTGAATATTTTAACTATCGGTTCGTTCTTCACTATAGTAGGATGTAGAGCCATGGTATATTATTTTCTATAAATACAGAACCATAGTGGTGGCTTGGAGCTATCATGTGTAATCCCAATATCACAAGCATGGTCAACAAGCCTCGTGGTTTGAGAATATAATCTGCATCCCATAACACCACTACGAGCTTGGAATTAATTGTGTCTAACATAAAGTGACATGTGTCATCTATACAAGAGCTTGCATGCTCTACTCATCTTTAAAAAGCTATGTGACATTGTAACTCAATTGTAATTAAATAAATGATCATGTTATTCTTTGTTACTCACTTACAATAAATAATTATTTTGTATTTTTTGCAATGATTTCTGGCTTAGATTGTGTGAGATTTTTTGCATCAATGTTTCGAATCACACCCTATGTTCCATCATCAGGATGAGAGCAGAGCTAAAGGAGATTTTTTTTCCTTTAGCTCTACTCTCATCTTGACGATGGATCACAAAGTGTGATCTGAAACATTGATGCAAAAAATCTCACACAATCTAAGCCAGAAATCATTGCAAAGAACATTATGGATTGCACGAAAACTTGATATCATTAATTATTTTGTATGTTCAATGTCTATTAAAATTACAAGTACTTAGAATTAATATTACTAGCACTTGCACCTAAAAGAGGTTCAAAGATTATGTCAATAGAAAACTATATGTATGTTAATATGTTACAAAGTATGTGTTTGTGCATGGATAGCTTGCAAATCGAAAGTTCTAGTTGCATGTGGCTAGATTAAACAATTAATAATAAGTGATAAATAATGAAATGAAATAAACGTAGACAAAGCTAGATTTTTCCTTCAAGAAATTATTATCTATTTATGAAATATTTGCATGAAAATTTAAAACATAAAGCAATACAAATGAAAAAATAAAGTTTCCATCAAATTGAAAAAAAACACTAAAAATAGAAATAAAATGTTGTCAAATCAATATTTATCTGGCTTTTATGTGATAAGTGAGATTTTTGGAGGCTTTAGTCTTTTACCTTCTATTTTGGAGGCTTTTACCATTAAATGGTAGGAGGTTAAGCATTAAACAACAACATTGCTAGGGTTTGGTAAAATATTGTCACTCTTGCTAGGGTTTGCACTTTGCTAAAATTTTGCTTTAAGTTTATATGTGAATTTAGGATCAAAATCCCTAAAAAACCCTACACAATTTTTTTAATTTTTTGTTGACCTACTCCCCTGGTGTCATTAGTCATTTTATTAAGTGCAACATTAAGTTACCGACCCCTTGCTCCTCTCCTAGCACTCACTTAAGAAGAACATTTTGCATGTGCTTAATTAAATGGCTTAAGTGAGCCCACACTTAATGTATGGTTCCCATCGCTTATTATGCCTTCTTGGTAATATGCACAAAGTATTTTATTAAGGAATGAAACACTCACAAAACTATTGAAAGTTTGACACTTGACTCCTTTTTAGTGGTTTCCTTTCGACATGATTTCGCGAGTCCACAAATAGTTTTATTAAAGGTTAAGTTAATTTCCGCAAAATAGTAAAAAGGGCACATGTGTCAATGTATTGATTTTTAAGGGGATTCCATGGGTCCGCGGGATGATTCAAGAAGGCCTATATGTGACTCATGGAAGTGCGGAATAAGGAAATGTGGACTCATCTCAATGTCTCTAATGGGTTTTCTATCAAAGGCTAGAAATGTGAGTAAATGATGACACATGGTAGATTTTGCGAGACCGTGGGATGATTCAAGAAGATCTATATGTGACTCACAAAACCGTGGAATAAGGATGTGGAATATTCTCAATGTATCCAATGGGTTTTCTATCCAAAGCTAGGATTGTGAGCAATGAAATGATGAAATGTGGCACAATCTCATAAGGATTTTGTATTCTAGCACACTTAAAGTTTAAAACAACATTAAAACACATGTTTTTATCATAAGTTACTCGACCATTCGATTAAAATTTGATGGATGGATATAGTTAAATTTTATAATGAAATGCACAAAGCACTAGGCTTGTGAACTCAAACCTCTGGAATCACCCTATAACTGTTAGACTTACAAATATCAACGGTTGAGAATTTATTTGAAATGGAGCATTTGAATGACATCACCTCTCACCAAAAGTGATCAATTAATAGAAGGTGTAGAAATGTAGGACAACTGTTGAATTCATTTCTAAGTGTCTATATAGAATTATAATGTACTAATTGTGTAGTCTAGAGGTAAAACATTTCATTCACTTTAATATTCGAGAAAAAGAAAAAAATAAGTGAATTTTTTACTATTCAATGATTTTATTTTTAAGTGAGAGGGTTAGCACGCAGGGAGATTTCTCATTGCAATGCACCATGGAGATTCTAGGTTCCAACACAACCAATCCATGCTTGTCAGTGTCTATGTACTAATCTTTTCAAGAATCAAAATCTAGGTAAGTGAAAGACAAAAATCCTACGTTTCATCATTTTTTAAATTCTTAAATTTTCAAACTTTGGGTTTAGGGTTGAGAACTTGAGAGACATAAGAAAACTTAAGGAAATAAGAGGGAATTCACATTGTACAAGCATATCTACCACCACTACCAAACTAGTTTTTGGGAAAGGCAAAGCAAAATCAAATAGAAAAATAGATTATGTTGGAGTGCTTAAAACCCTAGGTTTCAGATGAATACCATGATATTTATGATCCTAAAATATATGGTAGGCTTACCTTAGAACTTAGATTTTCATGTGAGAATAAGGTTGCAAAGAAAATGCAAATTAAAAATAGTCGAACAATGCCAATTAATAGTGTCACTGCATTGTGGGTAATTAGATTAGGGTGCATGATGTTACATGAGGTTTTCTCTTGCCTAGAATTTATCATGGTTTGTGCCCACAATTATGATCATAACAAAAGAGTAATTGTTAATAAAGGTAGCAAAGAATAAATTTTACCCATTTTTGTAGAAGAATTTGGAAATATGTTGGAGTTTACAATCAAAAAATTTGGAAACATCCACATTGACCTAGAAAAGATTGCTAGTGATTATGAAGCAATCGATGAAGGGGAGAAAAATATAATTTTAATTAAAATAGTTTATGGTAGTAATAGTAAATTATTCAAAAATAATCATAAGACTCCTTATGATTTGGAAAATTTTAAACCATGGGTTCTAGATACTATTTCCATGCTAGCATTTTGCCTTAGACTGAATAGCAATTGGGAAGTGGGTGCAAGCCTCCTCGAAATGGTATATAATATCCACTATGGTAAGTGACCTGTCAAATATAAATTTTTTGAGCACATTGTAAAATCAATGCATAAATCTTTTTCAATGACTAAAGGAGGTTTCACTAAGACATTTAGGTTCACAACCTACTTGTGCTATTTTTTTCTATTCAAATTTAATGGAATGTTTTTGACCAACAAGCTTCAGATTCAACCCTATGCAAATGCCAAGGAAAAATAATGGCTCCAGTATATGATTGGACCACTAAGATAAGGATGCATGATTCTCGAAGGAACTACGATCATTTTGTAGACTACTTATTGGCTACATTGTAACAAGCAATTATAAATACTCCAATGCTTAGATTGCCTATGTCTTGTAGAAATTACATTCAACTAGGAAAATAAATACAACTGGCTAATTGGTACTTAACGAAAGAATATGTACTATGCTAAGATTTTATGGATCAAGAGTAGAGCCATACAAACTTCCAATACATGTGACATAAAAGGTTTTTGCATTGGAATATTTACAGTAGATGGAGAGTACTAATCAACTATACTTTGGCAATTAGCAAAAGAAGAGCATATTTCCTTCTTTACCTTTTTCATGTGGAGGGTTCACATTAAGAGAAATGTGTCTCAACCTTGCAATTACATTAGTTACTGTTGATACATAAGGTACTATTCATCCGACAATAATGGGGGGGTGTGGGGGGGGTGTCCCCCCATGAGGGGTTCAGGGGGGGGTCATCCCCCAGTCGGGGTCCAAGGGTAGCGCACCTTGGTGGGGGCTCGAGGGAAGCATCCTCGAAAGGAAAATTTTATTTATATTTTATTATTGTAAATTTGAACAGTTCATCATTATGTCTCATATTTGATGATCGATATTTTATTAGCTTGAATCGACCTAGAAGGAAACCCTATTTTATGAGGGCATTGTATTATGGTTGTGTATTATGATGTATTCTAAGAGTTCAATAGCGGTCATGTTGCCTCTGGATCTCTAGTTGGTGATAATCCTATGAGAAGCTTGCTCTGCGAGTATATTGTAATCTTTGTGATTTTTAAATAATAAATTGGGCGGATTTTGGAGTGGAGTTTTCTCCACGTAAATCACTGTGTTGTGTTATGCATGATATTTGTGTTAATTTTTTGTAACTATTAAAGGTCTATAAGAAATTTGCATTATTCTCCTCTCAAGATTAGTGTAGGAAGTTGTTCTGCTACCTTAGCTTCCTTACAAGAAAAGCATTTATTGTTGTACATGATCTTTAAAAAAAAATCAATGATGTTGTCTCTCATTGGCAATATGATCCATGTGACACCATTAAATCAAGGATTATGGCCAATAAGAATGTTGCAAGTAGAACTCAACATCAAAGTAAACCCTTGCTTGAAAACTTGAGACACAAGGATTCTTGGGATGAGGTCAAAATAGCAATGGAGAAAATTATTGCTAAGAAAAATATTTCTTTTGAACAATTGTTAGAAGAAATTATGGCATTGCACCAATAGAGAGAAGCAAGGAAGAAAATTAGGAGGTACAATAATTTTATGAAAAAGTGATCTACCATATACTAAATTAAAAATACTAGAATATATAAATATGGCTTGTAGAGGAAAAAAATGGTCACAATAAAAAGTTATTGCCAATTGGTCTATGAGAAAGGATTTAGGTGAACCAAAAACTAGAGTAGAGTTTGAAGAGACCAAAGAAGATTATGAGTTTAGTAATTTGTGGAATAAAGAGTATCCTTATGAATGTGAAGAAACTGATGATGAATCTGATGATGATAGGGAAGAACAAACTGTACAATATGCAAGTAAAGTCAAATCTGGTTTAAGTGAGACCATAAAACAAACATATACCTTAGGAGAAACCATAATAAAAAAATTGGGTTATGAATGTGGTGGTTTGGGGTCCAAAGGACAAGGGATTTGGAACGTAATAGATGTAGGCCACAGAAAACCTAGTGATTTGCAAGACCTTGGAGATGATAAAATAAACTAAGGGCATACAAGGACAACTAAGGGTCAGTGTAGGATCATGGGGGTCCAAACTAGGCCTTTAAGTGGTAATGAAAAAAGAAAAGAGTTAGGTAATTTGATATAAAAATTTGAATAGGTTATTAACATAATTTGTAGAAAATTGAATGTAGTTTCTAAGATACTAGTCTTTTTTGAAAAAAAGTAAATGTATTTGGTGAAAATTTGAAATTTCAATGCATTAGTACAAAATTGTCAAAACAAAAGCAGGTGTATGTTTGACCAACCAAAGTATAAGAAAAAAAAAAATTCTTCTTGTAACTTTCAATATAAGTAGAGGGCGCATGCCTAGATGTGCTGCATTATTTTTTGTAATTTTTTTGCAAGTATATAATTAGTTATCAATTTTTTATTAGAAATTTTAAAAAATATTAAAACTTGTTTGTCTGACCACCATAACTTGGTAAAAAATTTATACTTTTTTTTTTTTAATTTTTATCCTATAGTATGGGAAGCATAGAATGTGTTGCATTTTTCAGATTTGAAAAATGTGAAATTATTTTAGAATTATAGATGTTTTTCAATCAGCCTATCAATTAGGACTTTAGTCATAATGCATGTTGAAAATACATAATAATTATCTATTAAATTCAAAATAAGTAATATCTTATATTGGTGGAGAGTTGAAAATTTTCTCAATAAATCCTTTTTGTTTCATCAAATTCAAATAAAAAAATTCGTCAGCCACTTTTTGTCATATTGCCATTTTTTGGATCCCCATGATCCTACACTCACCCTTGAAACAACTCATTTTGTTATAGCCTCAAGTTCAATTCCTAATCCTCATGGTTAGATACAATCACAACTAGGACATTCCCATGATGGAAGATCTAGTGCAACTGGCACTGCCACTGGTGTCGATGGTATGGGTAGTAGTGGGCTGATGCAAGAAGTTGGATCCACAAAAAGCTCAAAAAATGAAAGTATTTTTGTTGTCTTTTAGAATTTGTCACACTTAGACTGAAAATTTGAGGCACTTGCACAATGAATCTTAGAAAAATATAGTAATATAAAATTTATCATTTTGAATCTAGTTTCCAAATATGTAATTTATTCAAATACCTAGATGATAGAATTTAAATTTTGATAGAAATGTATAAAAACCACTTTTTAAAAGTCTGTTTTTTTACCATACCATGCACATGTACAAACACCATTTTTTGACCCAAATAAAAGTATTTTTCTAATTCCTTTTTGGGAAAGAGAGCTAACAACATGAAGATTGATGAGGAATTTTTTTTGTAATTTTTTTAATTGAATTTCTATTGGCCTTAATTTCTGTTTTTAAAAATCAACATGTACAAACAACATAATTGGACTTAAACTAAACATTTTTTGAATTTTTTTTCATTGTGTAGAGAGTTGTCTAAATATTGACACCATATAAAAAAAATTACAAGAAACTTAACAAAAAAAAGTAATTAAAAAACAAGAAAAATCTAATATTTCAAGTTTATGGGCTAGTTTGCTTAGAAATTAATTAAAAAATAACAAATATAATCCAATATTAATAAAAATTATATATTTGGAAACTAGACATCATGTTCTTTAATGGTTTTAATTTCATAGATTGATTCAGAAAAAAAGTCCATCAACCATATTACCAAAGTTGGACATTTTTTTGGCTAATACTTCCCCTCTTCATGGACCCAACTTCTTGCTTTTACCCTACTAGTAGTGGTCAACATGTGCTACAACAAAAAATTACACACAAGAGGCCAAAAATATAAGATACTACATAGACACCCAGTGGTCAATGCATTTTGAAGAAGCAAAGAGGAAAGCAGTAGATAACAAGAGCAATGAATTAGAAAAAAAGAAAAAAATAATGAGCCTCTACATCTACAAGAAAAGAGGATAAACAAACATAGGTGTAATTAAATGAATTGAAGTAAAGGTTAGATGAGATAAAAAAAGAAATATGATGAGAAAAAATCAATTCATAATAATTAAAATAAAACTTGGTGAAATTAAAAAAGTGGGAACAAAAATTGGAGGAAGAGAGAAAAATAGTGAAAGATTGGTAGCAGAGTTGAGGGAAGCAAAAAATGAAATAAACTCTTGTCAAAATAATTTAATTGCATTTTATAAAGAAATAATGAGGCATATGAAACAAAAGATCTAGTAGGAAATAATGCAAAGGATCAAGATCATTCGTGTGAATTGTTTCAATTGATTGATGATATGATAGTACATAATAGGAAGCTCAATAAATACGTAGGGGACAACACAAATGTGATTTCAATAGAGAAAATTGCAAATCGAATTTTGTAAACAGTCTACAAAGCTAGTGACAATGAATTAAAATCAAAAGGAATTAATGATTGGATTGATGCCTCAATGAAGGTGTCATATATCATTCAAAAAAAATTGAGAATACGTGAAACAAAGGAATTTATGGATCATGTTGCAAAAAAATGAAGCTGGATAAAATGGTAAGGAACTTGATAGATCTTGGTTTTCCAAAGGCTTTTGACACAACTGAGCAATTCATTGGAAATGATGATTTCAAAAAGAAGATGGAGGATACAAGGAAGATTGATTTGGACTAGTTTCCTCAGAACCCAGTTGAGGCAAACTAATTGGATTCCATCAAGTCACTAATAACCTTGAATGCAACTTTGATTGAAACATTCAAGTGAAGTTCCAATTTCAATCATGAATTGTTAACAAAATTTCAAGTCAAACACTATCAGTTAGAACAAATGGCACTTCCATCAGGTGAATAGTGGAGCATGCTACAAAACTAATAGAATGGTTTGATAATATGAGTTTCCAGCTTAGCTTTGTGTAAAGTTGTCTTTGAGCAAGATTTTTCATTACCTCTATGTATTCCTTCATTTGAAAATCAATAAAAAACTCAAATTCAATAATGTGCTCAATTATTTATATTATTTATTTGCTCAATTGAAGAAAAACAATAGTTTCTACTATTGGATACACATTTGACATTAAACGATTGCTAATGTTGTATATACTACTATTAGTGTTGTTAATATGTCATTAAGCATTGAGTTGAATAATGAATCATTGAGTACATGTAACACTTATCAGTATGACACAATAAAATATGAAATTATTAATAATATGTTAATTTTTTCAATCTAATTCATAATTTGAAATTTCATGGAATACAATATAAAATATCATCAACTACAGTTTGGAATATGATTCATGAAATGTTGTATAAATACCTAAAAACTGCTAAATCACTTGATTCACTTCCATTTTCCAATTCACCTCTTGGTCCTCACTCTAACAATGAGATTGAGAGCCATCTTGATTCTGAGTCTCGTCTTCATTTTATTTGCCCTGTGTACATTTTCTTAACTGCATCTCAAGTTCAACATTCATTGTGTCACTGTCATTTGTGCCACTTCCACTAATGTTTGAAGTGTTGCACAACCCTATTCTTTCACATATTGACTTCTAGATTGTGAGTGCCCTTTCAAAAGGAAAACTTTGGACTTTGTACCTAGTTATATACACCCTTGAGCAATTTTCCAAATATTTTCTAGTTTGTTTCTTATCTTTGATTTCCAAAACCCCAATACATTGAAAACTCTCTCATCCTCCACCAACCTCAATATCATTATTTGACATAAATCAAAAAGTTTGAAATATTTTGATAATGAATCACACAATATTTCACTCTGACCAAAGGTTGCCCAAACCTTTGTTATTGATCTTGCTTCCATGGGATTCTCCATGGAGTCAAACTGGTCAATCATACTTGTTGCAAAACGATGAGCTTGTGCTCTAAACTTATTTTCATTTATAATTCCTCCTATTTTCTATCCATTGTATTTTGAAATTTTTGAAAACTGTTTGGCCATGGTAATTACTTTTTTATAAAATAATTATGGGTTCTAACAGTTCTTTGGGATGCAAAATTGAGGATAGACATGGCTTCAAGTAATTAATCTCAATGGAATTGTTCATAAATCTCTATGGAAAGAGTTTTTGCTATAGATTTTAAAGTGCCACTTATAGATTTAACAATGTCGTTAAAAGATTCCTTTGTAATAAGTACTTCTTTGGTAGAGCGCTTGACTTTCATACAATAGTGCATTGGTATCTCAAATCCACATATAAAGACACATAACTACCCACTTACATTAAACGATAAATACTTTATAGGATTATTCAAGTATGTAATTTTTTTCTAGCTTATAAATTTTGAAGTTTGAAATGGATAATCTATTAGATATAGATTATCGAGGGTTATACTTGTCATTCTATGTAGTTTAGTATATTCATAGATATACATAGTTATGTCTTGGTCTTTCTTTACAAGATTTTTTATTTCATCCAACATGGGGAGAAGACCAATTAAAGTTAAGAGTGTCTCTATATCACTTAACCTATGTTAGAGGTCAAGAGCTTTGTCTACTATGTGGTGATGTCCATACATTACTCCAATCAAGGATCGATATTCTGAAAAAAATCGTTGCACTAGTCCATGCAAGGAGATCCATCTAGTATCAACATCCTTAAGAAGCTTGTTTCCTCTTTTTATTCCCTCGGAAAAAAATTAAAATTCTACAAAACATTTGAGACTTCGACAAATGTATGCATAGAGCTTGCGGACTAGATTTTCAACTTTTGATACTACAGGAAACAATTTTAAATGCTAAATTCATTTTGTGGACCATGCAGTGAATGGAAATCATGTATGGTGAACAAGTAGTTTGTAACTTTACACAAAGACCGCTCCTGTGACCTTGCTTTACTAAAGCTCCACCAGCTCCTACACAAACCAACTTTTTGGTAATTATGAAGTCATCCATACCTCCAATTTCATTCAAATATTTCTTAACTAGTTCAAATATATTTTGTGATGTCAAACTATCCTTCATTTTATGAAAACAAAGTAGATGAGGTTGGAAGACATGTTGGTGTATAGTAAACACATGCATACATACCCAAGAATTATTATCTACTATAGTAACTTCATCTAAAGATAATGCAATGAAGTTTGACTCTTTTATTTTCTCCTGTAAATCTTGTTTTTCCACCTCAGCAAGATAACTTTCCCTTTCCCATCCAACATTTATTGAACAATGTGTGCTAGGAAAGTTAGGCACACCCAAAAAAGATAATAAATTATTATATTCTTGGTAGTTTTTCATAGAACGCCTTCTGGACAAAATATGCAAAACAACACTCATTTGAACAGTTTTTTCCAATTGTGCTCCTACCATCATCTTTCTAAATTGAACTTCAATTGAACATCCAAATACAAAAAGCTTTGCCATTTTTTGTATATGATCATCATATTCCAAGGCATACTTAACATGAAGACATTCTTCCTTTGATTTCCATCACACTACTAATTTTTCCTTTTTGTCTATGATTTGTTTTTCATAAGCTTTACCAATATGATTTTGTATAGTGTCAAGATTTAGTTGCAACTTCTTGTCCCTTTTATATTTCCAACTACAAACATTACACTTGCATTCTATTGGAGGTTCATCTTTGTTTGCATTCTCCACTGGCTCAATGAATGGGTACTTTGACACCCAATTAATCTAAAAATTCCTTGTCATATCTCACTCTTGCCCCATTTTTTATTTGGCTTTTTTTTTCCTCTTCCTTGCAGCAATATCATCTAGGATGCCAAAATTTTCATCCGAGTCAATTAAATTATTTTGGCTAACTAAGGTATCCCTTGGAGCATCTTTTGTGGAATTATCATCCTCATCTAACTCAATTAACTCAATCCCATCTTCCAGTGAGGTGTTCCAATGCCTTATTCATTAATATTTGGTGCAAGAATGAATGATGTAGCTCCATCTTGATCTGAAGGATTATAAAAATTGCTAAAGTAAGACTTTATGGTAACTCTATGTTTTGGGAATTTTGATGGCCTCCCAGTCCCTTCACCACCTTGAGGATTCTTACTCTTGTTGCACTTGCTACTGGACATCTTGATCTCTCACTTCGAATAGAAGATATAAAAAATTGCCTTCTTGTTTAAGGACATAGAATATAGATCCCATTCCCTACTCAATATCATCTTTAATATTGAAGCACAAATGGGAAAGAGATCAAAAATCTTATAAAACTATGAAGAAATGATCACTTACCTTTAGGTTTTCACTGACTCACTATTTGTTAATGCAAGAATACCTATAGTTGTAAGTTTGTAACTTGCCTATGATCAAGGTTCCAAGTCCAAATTTTGAATCGAGAGTTCACAAGTTTAGAACTAACCAAAATGTGTAAGAATAAATTAGATTTTCGATTATATTTATATTAATTCATATTTGGAAAATTTTGTGAGATTTTTAAATGGTATAGTAAAAATTTGGTAAATCTTGTGTGACTATACAATGATACATTTAAATGTTGGGAAAATCAAACCTCGACGGAACACATATGTTGTAATTTTCAAGGTGATTATGGCCCTATGATTAGCATTGAGTTATCATAGTATTGGTGAAGCGGGTCCTCATACACAATTATTTTTTAATGTAATTGGAAAAATGTGTCCTCAAAAGTAATTATTTTTTAATGTTATTGGTGAAATGGGTCCTCATACGTAATTATTTGTAAATTTTATTGGCGAAATGAGTTCTCATGAATAGTGAAAATTTAATGATGTTGGCAAAACGTGTCTTGATACACAATGTTGTTTAAATAGTATTGGTGAATATGTGGGTGATTCAATATATGCTTCTAAGATTCCAGGTGGAAATATTAATTAGTTTGTTTGAAAAACAGTTTGTTTTGGAAAAAATATTAATTACATTTGCCTCATAAAATAAATTTATGACGAATTGAAATACATTAGACCAATAATTCATAAAATATGGGCGATTTGACTAGCCCATTGGTTGCAATATATTCACCAATTTTGACTCAACTGATATGAACTATTCGCCAATTGGCGAAGATTCACTACTAAAAAGGTCCATGTCTCCCTCTCCATCTGGGAGGGTAAAATTTGCTCCTCAATTGAACTTAGAAGGTCATCCAAATAATTAGTCCATTATTAGCCATGTCGTCATAATCATTAATTAAAATTAATAATCATTATAATCAAAACATTTTACATTGCATTATAATTTCATCAAAATATCAACTGACATATAATCATCCATTAATTTCAAAAACATATTTTTAATGTAAAAGTAAAAGTAATTACAAATCAAAATTTGGGGTGTAACATTGGGAGGTGATAGAATAAGGTCTAGCTACTCATCTATGGTACTTTCAAATAAAATACAAAATTTGGAAAATTATCATGAACGAGTTTGAATCAATTCCTTGAAAATTTTAATGGATGTGATAGCCCATTAGAAATTAATTTTGCTAAGGAGTGGGAGCATAGAAAGGATAGCCTTCATGGTATGGTATTTAAGGTGAGAATATTTATGGAGGCTATAGGTTTATCAACTAGGGGAGAAAATATTTTTAAGGATTAAAGAGTAGGAGATGAGGTTATATCCTTGTTTTTTATATCAAGTGAGGATTTGATGAAACTCCATTCTAGTCACAAACAAAGTTTTTTGAAGCACCCTTAAGAGGAAATTTATTTATGCATAATGAGTTACATTGCTCTAGAGGGTAGATTTAAATTCCTAAAATCATATGACTTTGATCTATTAAATCATTTTAGACATAGAATTTTTTTCTTTTTATTTTTATCGATTTTCATCATTATAAAATTATGTGTTCATGAGTTTAGGAAATATCCTAGTATGACCCCCCTCCACTAACGGATTATAATATTAATTTATAAATATCTAAGTTTCAAAATCCCTTATCTATTCCATTAAATATAAGGGCATGAATAACTTTAGGCCCATGAAGTCAACTAACACCATGACTAGTCCTATGGATTCCCCTATCTAGTTAGCTGGCTTAGGGATGGACCCTAAGTATAAATTAAAAATAGGGAGTTTCTCCTAACCTAAATAGACACAAGAGTGATGATGAAAGGTATGTAAGAGAAGGATGTCCATGGTGTAGCCTTAAGAGGCATTAAAAGGAAAAGAGGTGAGGACACCAAAAAGGAAAGACATTTATAGGAGAAAGATATTGGTGAAGGATTTTATAATAATTTTGAGAAGAATAGAGATAGTAAATGTAAAGTAATTTTCCTTTATTCAAGGACCTACCATTGGGGATCTGTCTCTAGAGATTCAAACTCCAAGCCTCAAAAATATAAATTTTTATCACATCCCTTTGGTCGATCCCATCTTTATACAATAGATTATAGATTTGGTTAACTAGATGATATATAATATGATATTTTTTATGGATGGATTTAAAGCTCAAATAACCCTTACCAAGTGGTTTTTTGATGAAATCAACATATGTAACATTATGATGGCCATGTAAGGAAATGGAGCATGGCGGGAAGAGCTACTCTACAAGCAGTTTGAATTCGTCAAGTGAGGATGGAGATGGAGGCTCAGACGATGATGATGACAAGTTTATTGGTTATTTCGTTGTGTCCTGGGTGCTTGTTTTTCTTGCATAGGTTCTTCTTTGTGAGGCATTGGATGGGGAAAGATCGACTATCAGTAGGGGTGTTGGCAAGAAGTTGAGTCCACTTTTTGGCCAAAAACTGGAAGTGTTTTCCTTGATTTTTAGAATTTGACACATCTGACCTTAAAATTTGAAGCATTTAGAGATGGAATCTTCGAAAAAGTCACTAATCATATAATGTAGTACTTAGAGTCTAGTTTCCAAATATGTAATTTATTTCAATACTCAAATGGTACAAATTGAGTTTCAATAGACGTTTCTAAAAATTACTATTTAAAAGTCACTTTTTTTTACCATACCATGCACGTGTACATCATCCATAGTTTGACCTAAATTATTGTATTTTTCTAAATCCTTTTGCAAAAATATTTGTAACTCACTAAAGCACATTTTCGATATTTTTTTGTAATTTTTTACTAGCCATATTTGGTGTTTTGAAAAATCATCGTGTATGTCACACATAAGATGACCTAAACTTATCATTTTTTTATTTTTTTTTTAAATTGAAAATAATTTTATGAAGTACGTTCTCATGCAATCCGTTTGTCAAAAAACTATGTTAATAAAAACTTATTAAAATACTAAAAAACCCTGATAATTCAAGTTTATGGACCTATTTCATCATAAATTAATTGAAAAATAGAAAAAATAATCCAATTGTAAAAAAATTTGCATATTTGGAATTTGAATTGTCTCATCTATAATGGGTTTTAATTTCATGAAAAAATTATACAAAAAAAGTCGTCAACCATATATCCAAACTCACTATTTTTCTCTGGCATTGTTAGGACCTTCAACTTGTAGGTCAAACCAAGTTGAAGGCCTAGGTTCAGATTTCCAATGCTTTTCCCGAACCAGAATACAAGCCAAAAAGCCGACCACAAAGCAAGGGGGATTTCAAATATTTAGAAACAACATCATGTTTACAAAACGGGTTACAAAACAAGATCTCATTTTGTAAATCGGGATCCTGTTTCCCAATATTAAATGTGGGGACCATTGACATGAAATAGGATCCCTTTTTATAAATGGGATCATGTTTCCATGCCAATGGTCCCCACATTTAATATTGGCAAACGAGATCTTGTTTTATAAATAGTGTCTCGTTCCTTTTTTTACCGTTTTTTTTTAAATTACTAGCAAAGTTTTACTGTGAAGTCTGCAATTTCACATGTACGGCTGACTGTAACATATTGGGCTACTTTCTATCAAATTTTCTCTTTATAGGTGTTCAATTTGTATTTTGGATTGAATTTTTCAAAGGAGGCATCATGTAAATAGTTTTTATGCTGGAAGTTTGTCATATATTGTCATTGATGTCACCATGTTGGTCTAGTACCTTGTACCGGTGTGTAGATCACACTCATATCATCCAATATCTCTGGTATGTTGGTCTAGATATTTCCTCTGGTAATCAGTATGATCTATGGTTTTTGAAAAAGGCTTATAATGGTTGGAAGCACGTATCTTTATTGGGTGATACGTTGGCATCAGTTCTTGAGATTGCATCTCGGTATTGAGTTAATCTTGGCTAACATAATGTTGCATAACACGGGTGAAATACTTTTGATATGAAGCCAACTTGAAATATGTTTTAATTAGGCTGACCTAATCAATGCACATACATCAGGTATATATTTATACAAGATGGTTAGAAGAAGAAAAAGGCATGTGATGAAAAAGATGTAGCGATGAAGGAGAAGTGATATAGATGGATAGTGAATGTAAATGCAAAAAGAAGAAGTGTGTGTAAGAGCAAAGTGTTTGAATAGTGATTTAATATCAGATCATACGAATACTCTGAACTTCAAAGGAATTGATCCTGCACATTGGTGTAATTCCTTAGTTCAACTCTGGCGATTAGCCATATTTTGTTTACTTATTTTTCTATAGGTAGTGAGCCTCCATTTTGGATAGTAAGTCCTTGCAAGCAGTGAGCTTTTGTATGTGGCAGTGAGCCTCTTATTACTGGTATTGATATAACTTTATATAATGTGAGTTAATCCTCACCATGGTTTTTCCCTCATTGGATTTTCCACGTAAAATATGGTGTTCATGTATTGTGGAACTTAATGTTAGACTGTTTCTTTAATCTGTTTTGTGTTGCAATAAAGTTTTAAGTACTTGTTTAATGAATTTGTGAGGATGTTGATTCACCCCCCCTCTTAGTATCTGGTCTATTCAACAATTGGTATCAGAGCTCTGGTTCCTCTGAAGAACTTTAATAGCTTGAGGGAGATCTTGCAGATTGAACAAATGGATAAAGAAGAACTTTGAACTACCCTTGAAGATCTTGACAAGGATGAAATTGAAAATAGAGTCCTGAAGGAGAATCTTGATGAAGCTAATGAATGTATCTGAACATTGAAAGAGCAGCTAAAGAAATTTAAGGAAAGATACAAAGAAGTGAGTGAAGAATTGAAACAAGAAAATGATGAGAATAGTGGACTAAAATTGAAGATAGATGAAAAGAAGAAAGTTGAAGAATGTTTTAAAACATTGATACAAAGCAAAGCTAATGTTTTTCGTAGGCTTGAACAAGAAGTGATGAATCTAAAGGCAGAACTTGAGAAAGCAAAACTCTATGAAGAGGATTTCAAGACAAGCTCTACTAAGCTTGATGAATTGATAGCATGACAAAAACCTTCTAAGGACAAAAGTGGCTTAGGTAATGAAGCTGATGGAAAAATGCAGAACTCAAATCCAGTGAACAATCAAAAGACTCAAGACAAAGGAAAGCAAAAAAGATACTCTGAAAGAAAACCACCTGTCAGACAACTAAATGCACAAAGGTACTCATCATTCAATGGTGTTTGTTTTTCATGTAAGAAGTTTGGTCATAAGGAAACTAAATGTAGGAGTAGGTTGAATAAGTTTTCTGGTCCCTTCTCCGAACAATGTTATACATGCAAGAAGATACGACATAAAGCTACTGAGTGCAGATCTTCGGTAAAGATGATGATGAATAGGTTCAATGGAAAAAGGATGAATCAATCATTCAATGGCTATTGTTATACATGTAACATGTTTGGACATAAAGCAAATCAATGCAGAACAGGGATGAATGGAAATCAGACAGGACAAATAAATATAGTATGTTACTATTGCAAGAAACTAGGACATATCTCAAAGGTGTGCATAAATAGAAAAGGGGAGTAGTCTGCTCTTGTGGAAGATAATAAACTAGTGGAAAATATTGATAAAGAAGAGGTTAAGCAAAAAATGAGCAAGATATGGAAGAAGAAAGAAGGATTAGAGTCTACTGATGCATCTGTACCCTCATCTAGTACAGATGAATCCTCCAAGAACTAGACCTAGCACAGTCTTAGGGGGAGCATTATCAAAAAATTAGTTAAACCCCTGGAAGAATAGTGTGTCAGGTGCTGACATGTGGATATGCTATAAAGAATAACAAAATAGAAGTGTTGCAAAAGAAACCAAAAGAAAATGCATAAGTATGTTCTTTTGTGGAGTAAATTAGGGTTTCTTGGTATAAATGGAAGAGAAGTTTGTCAGCTTTTTGCAATTAATGCGAATTAGGGAAAAATGATGAAGTATAAAGGAAATCTCACAAATAATTTTGATCATCAAATGCAGTCAAAGAATTTGTAGAGCGATTGGAACCTTCTTGAAGCATCTCTGAAGTGATTTGAAGACCCTCAAAGAAATCATTGTGGAAATTAGAAAATAGATGTCAGAAGCTTTTCTATCTCGCGGCTGCAGAAGAAGGTAACAGAAGAATTTTTCTTGTTGAATCTTAAGAGAAAAAATGAAAATTTCTAAAAGAGGATCGAGTTTGAATACCCCTCTAAAGATGAAAGGAATCAAGATGGATGAATTTGATCATTTGAAAATAAAGAAATTGGAATTAGGCTTGGAACCAAATGATTTACAGAACATACAAACCCTAGGTTTGGATATATGAGGAGAATTCCCTCGGTTTGCTGAAAAATAATTTATCTTATTCCTTCTGCGCAAATTCAAGGATGGTAGAATTGTATTGGAAAAACCTTATCTCATTTCAAAGGAAGCAATCAAAGCGGTTACCGGATTGTGTGGCGTTGGAGAACTTCTTGGACAAAAAACTATAAAATACAAGGAACTGGAGGAAATGACGGGATTCGACAAGGACCCCTAAGCACTATTGATTGATATTGTTGGTGATGCCTTGGTTAGGTATGTTGCATATGACATTTCTTATAAAATATTTTTTTAGAAATCAAGAAAGCTCTACTTCGACCATTATAGTTTATTTGGTGCATAAAATGGTAAAAGAGAACATACAATTTGATCTGTGTAAGCTAATTCTTAAAAATCTTACTGAAAACATACAAATGGCATTGGGAGAAGGATACTCGTTTCATTTTGGGTCCTTGCGTACATGTTTGGTACTTTATTTTCTGAAATATCTACCAAGAAAGAAATATGTTGAATGTGAGTCTGGGATTCCCGTTGCAAGACAGGTATAAAGGAACTTGGAAAGCTTGGAGGATAAAACAAGAACGTGCAAAGAATTTTTCTTATCATTGTAGAATGTAATGAGCTCCAGTGAAACTAGGTTAAGTCAATTTGAGGAAGGTTCTTCCTCTGGGATGAAGGAATTGGAATTAGTTATTGGCAATTCCCCTCCAGAATTGAAGAAAAGAGAAACGGTCTCTGAAAGTGTCATCGTTATTCCTAAAGAAAAGGAAGAAGAATCTTTGGCTGAATAAGAATCATTTGATCCAGGAGGCATCCAATCTATGATAATAAAAGGGAAAATGTAGAAATTTGATGATGCATGGAGTACGGCCTCACCTGTTGATAGACTCAAAATTGATGATGCTTTAGTTGAATATGTAATTCATAAAGGTATTGATGTATCTATTGTTTCTGAATTCTTACCTAAAAATTTATTTGAAATAGTTGAAGAGAGGATGTTGCTTGAAGGTTTGGGAGGACGTAAGCTGGAAGCTCTGGTTGAAAAGAGATGTTCTAAAGCAAAGAAGAGGTTATCTAAACTGATTGAAGAGACAAATAAATGCATGAAAGAAATGACAGACATATACAAGTATTGTCTTCGGTGGCCTGTTGCAGTTGATAACTTCTGAAGCAGAATTGAAGCAATAGAAGCTGAAGTGAACAACATTGGAAAGAAATTTAAAGTTTTTGAAGACAAAGAAGGGAAGCAAAGACTAAGAATTGGTGAACTTTAGGGTGAAATGATCATTGTGCAGAGGAAAAGGGATGATGTAGTAAAGACATTTTGGCTTCTTAAGGAGATTGTTGAGGTCTGATTAGATCATCTTTCTAGAATAATCTCTAATGCAGAAGACTATAAGAATCAATGCTCATCCACAGATTGGTCATCCTCCTTCACAATGTTGGCTGTATTAAATAGTGTGTGTGCAAGAATGGATTTTGTAGTACTGGAATGGAAGAAATTGATTTCAGTGATCAAAGAAAGGTACAAAAAGGTATTCCAGGTGAAAACAGTCTTTTTGGTTTGAGAAATTGGATGCTTGAAATTTTTAAAGTTTTTGAAGTTTTGAATGAAAATCTTCAAATATTGGATGTGACCATGTTTTTTTTCTTTTTGGAACCCTTTGCCATTGATGTCAAAGGGGGAGAGATTTGGAGAAATCTAGGAGAATTTTGGGAATTTTTGTTTATGAGAACTTTGAATCAGACTTTTTGCACATGTTGCCATCAATGACAAAGGGGGAGATTGTTGGATGTTTGTCATATATTGTCATTGATGTCACCATGTAGGTCTGGTACCTTGTACCGGTGTGCAGTTCATGCTCATCTCATCCAATATCTCTGGTATGTTGGTCCAGATATTTCCTCCGATAATCAATATGATCTATAGTTTTTGAAAAAGGCTTATAACGATTGAAAGTGTGTATGTTCATTGGGTGATATGCTAGCATCAGTTCTTGAGATTGCATCTCGACATTAAGTTAATCTTGGGCGACATAATGTTGCATAACATGGGTGAAATACTTTTGATATGAAGCCAACTTGAAAATATGTTTTAATCAAGCTGACCTAATCAATACACATACATCAGGTATATATTTATAAAAAATGGTTAGAAGAATAAAAAGGCATGCGATGAAAAAGAAGTAGCGATGAAGGAGAAGTGATATAGATGGGCAATGAATCGAATGTGAATGTGAAAAGAAGTGTGTGTAAGAGTGAAGTGTCTGAACAGTGGTTGAAGATCAGATCATGCGAATACTTTGAGCTTCAAAGGAACTGAACCTGCACATGTGGTGTAATTCCTCAGTTCAACTTTGGCGGTTAGCCATTTTTGTTTACAGTAAGTCCTTGTAAGCAGTGAGCTTTTGTATGTGGCAGTGAACCTCTTATTACTAGTATTGATATAAATTTATATACTGTGAGTTAATCCTCACCGTGGTTTTTCCCTGATTGGGTTTTCCACGTAAAATATGGTGTTCATGTGTTGCGGAACTTAATGTTAGACTGTTGCTTTAATCTGTTATGTATTGCAATAAAGTTTTAAGTACTTTTTCAATGAATTTGTGAGGATACTGATTCACCCCCTCCTCTCAGTATTTTGTCTATTCAACATTTTGAAGTGGAATTGTGTTAGTTTTCTACTTGTTTGGAGGAACAAAAGAGGAATACTTTTGTTTTTATAGGTCTTCAACTTGTAATTTGGATTGAATTTCTGAAAGGAGGCATCATGTAAACAATTTTTAAAGTGGAATTGTGTTAGTTTTCTACTTGTTTAGAGGAACAAATGAAGAATAATTTTGTCCTTACAGGTCTTCAACTTGCAATTTGGATTGAATTTTTTGAATAATTTCACTATTGACATTCATTTGTGCTTGAGAATTTTATAATCATGGGTTCACAAGCTCGTAATAAGAGGAAAGATAGGAAGACATTGACTCTTGAAGAAATTCAAGAAAAGAGAGAGAAGGAGAAACAAAGACAAAGAGAAAGAAGAATGAGAATTAAATCAATGAATGATGGTGGAGCATCCAATTCCACAACTATTGAAGATGAAAACACTGAGGAGACCATGGTTGTAGACAAAGCTAATTTACAAGAAGTCAATTTGGAAAATAATATGATCATAAAAACAAGTCCTAGTATGTCTTCAAATCCCTCTTTCAATGCTATGGAGAATGTTTCAATAGGCACAAATCTAGGCACATCTTCAAATACACATTTTAGTGAAATGTAAAATTCGTTTATAGAAGTTTTACAAGATGTTGGACTTAATGATGTTGACATTGATAATATTTAGAGAGATGAAATTTTTATAGAATTAGTTGAAAATACATTAGAAAATGAAAATGAAAATTGTTTAAATGTTGTTGAAAATGAAAATGAAAATGAGAATGATCCTTTTGTTGAAAATGAAAATGAAAAATCTTTTATTGAAAATTAAAATGATAATGATCATTTTGTTGAAAATGAAAACGAAAACCGTTTTGTTGATGAAAATGAAAATGAAAACCATTTTGTTGATGAAAATGAAAATGAAAATCTAGAATGTGATGTTGAATTTAATCAAAATATTTTTTTTAAAATTGAAAGTGATGTTTTGGATAATCTTCTTGGTAAGATTTCTTGGAGGCAAATAAGAACACATGCGAAAAAAATATACAAAAAAATATTTTATCATAAAAAACTTGCATTTCAATGTCAACTAATGATGCAATTGATGAGAATGCTAAAAATGAGGAAAATAATGAAAAAGTTAGGCTTTTTTGTTAAACCAAGAAGAAAAGATCAATCATTAAAACATGCTATGTCTATTGTTTCTAGTTCCATTCAATCTATTGGGAAAAATAGTCGATCTAAAGATAAAAATGCAGCAAGAAGAGCTATAACAACTGCTATAGTTAATAAAGCAACTTTGAATAAAAGAATGAGTAATATTAGTGAAGTTATACAAATACATGCTAAAACATTGCTAAGAGAGACAAAAAGAAGATAAAGTATATAAAATGATCCAATTAACTTATGTTGGAGTTTTAGTGGTCGAATCCCAAGGTCTGACATGAAATTGAATGTTGAAATTAAATCTTTGATTGAAAATTATTGGCATGATAGTAATAGGGTGTCATCTAGTGCTAGAGATGTTTTAAAACTAAGAGTGGGGACCAAAGTTCGTGATCCTCGTCCAAAACACCTATTAGATACAACACAAACTGAATTTTATAGAAAATTTTGTGGTGATTTAGTGTTACCCGGTAATATTAAAATAAGTGAAAGGTCTTTTGAAAAATGTAAACTATGGTATGTAAATATTAATAAGCAACAAATATCTTGTTGTTGTAAAATGCATGTTCAATTTCGTTATTTTTATGATATTTTTCGATATATACATTGTAATTTTCATACTAACATGATTATACATGAATTTGGTATTGATATGCCACTTGAAACAATAAGGGAGTTTATATCAGGTTTGTTTTGTGAAAGATCTAATGGTAATTTTTTTTATTTAAGTTCTTGTATTTATGGACAATGCACTAGATGTGAAATCTTTCATTCTTAAGAATTTGTATGCATGAAAGTGTTGATAATGATTTTGGAAAACAATTAGTAGATGTTAAAAGATTTAATAATGTTGACTATTCTTTAAAAGATGGAAAAATAGGAAAGCATTGTGATTTAGTTACAAAAAAGTTAGTGTACATGCATTCATGAGTGAATTTAAGAATACGATTGTACCAAAATATGCCATGCACTCTCAACATGCTAAATAGCTTGATGGAAAATTTCATGCATGTAGAAACACATTTCTAATTGGTAGTTTACTTTCAGTGGTTGATTTTGCGAAAAATTATGCTCTAGCTCCACAAGAGGAAATTCAATCATAGTATTATAATTCAATGGAAGTAGCTATGTTTTTCCATATTGTTTATAGACATGCAAATGATAGCACAGAGGATGATAGAAAAGTTTTGAGGGAGTATCATTTTTATTTGAGTGACAACCAGTTACACTCATCAAAGTTTGTTCAATACTGTTTCAATATATTTTATAGAAATTTAAGAGAAAGAGGAATCCAGATGACAAAATACCTCATATGGTCAGATAATTGTATGGGGTAGTTCAAGAATGCTCGAATGTTCTATTGGTTAAGTAGGTTTCACAAGGAACTTAATGTCCAACATATATGGAGTATTTTTTAAGCTACGCATGGTAAAGGAGAACATGATGGAGCTGGTGTGCGTGTCAAAAGGATTCTTGCTAGAGAATAATTAAAATTCGAGGATGCAGTAAAATTTAAAGATGCACGTGGGATTGTGGATTGGTGGAATACAAGACTATTTACACCTGGTTCGAGTGAGTATTCTACAGTTCATCAATTATTTTGGTTGGTTGAAGAAGAGAACATTCTACTTAGAGTTGACTGTGAGACAATCAATGGATCTACGAAATAGCATTCATTTAGGAGTTTGACAACACGCACATGGACTATCTGGACAAGGGAGCTTGCATATTTTCATCAGTTTTGTATCTCAAGAGATTGGGAAGCATGTGAAAATATAGAATGGGTTGAAGAGTGGGAGCAAAGATTGTTGACACCTACACAAGCACACAATCAATATGAAAGAACTGTTGAAGAAAATGATCAAGTGTTTGCATCTAAAGATTATGACCATGTTTCAAACCTTGTACAAGAAAGTAATTTAATTTATTTTATTTCACTTTATTAAGTTATTTTGTAATACTAAACTATTTATATGGATACATGCAAGTTATTAAATCAAATTTTTTTTGCAAGACATGTGTATGTTGTTATTGCACTTGAGGGGAATGAAGAGGAAACAAAATATTGGTTGGATCATTGTGTGGAGACTAAACATAAGTTAATAACACCTTGAGAATATGATGATGGCTATCATTATCCAATAGGTATGGTGATCCCCTTAAGACATCCCCTTAAGCAAATTTTGATAACAAGTTTTTGATCCCCTTAAGCAAATTTTTAGAACAAGTCTTTGATCCCCTTAAGAAAATTTTGAGAACTTATTTGATGATGATTTTCATGTTTTCCAATAGGATTGGTGGTGGTTGTTGGAACTTGGATACAAAAATACCTGATAAGGAAGAATGGTCTACTTGCATTCGAAGATTATGAAACACATAAAAATATTATACACTATTCACATTTGGTGGTGGCAACAAATATAAAACTAGATCGGTATCATGGAAGACCTACAAATAAAGTGCTATGGACAATTTATATGGAAGAACATGAGACAATCATAAATGCATTGCAAAAAAGAGGATGCAAATGGTACAATGGAATAAGAAAATATAGGTAAATATAGTTTTAGTTTTATATTATCCTTTTAATTAGATTAAATACATGTTTTGATATTGGTCAAGTGTGTTATTAGTTGAAATTGATTTATTTTGTCCTTTTATAGATCCTTAAGCCATAATCACAAAAAGGAGAGTCCATGCAGATTCAACCTAGACAACATGGAATACTTGGTAAAAACAAGTAATTATTAGTTAAATTATACTTAAATACATGTTTTGATTATATATTGATATTGCTTGTACATTAATAGTTAAAATTGATTTATTATCCTTTTTTGTATCCTTAAGCCATCATCACATTGACCTCATACTTTGAAACAAAAAGGAGAGGATGCCTAGATTCAACCTACACACATGTGGAATAATTTTAAATAGAGGTACTTGAGTTGTGTACATATAGATAGTTTTATATAAATTAAAATATGTATGTTTTGCTGGTTTCATTGATATTTCTTATGCCTTTTTGATATCAGGTGGCATGAAGACCTACTACATTTCAGGCACGAGTTTGATATGTATTAGCACATATCATAAATATTATACTTAATTATATCATTTGTTATTATGACTCACCCTAAAGTATAATACTTGTTTATATCACTTAATATTTATACTTAATTATACTCTTCTTTGATCCCCTTAAGACATCGTATTAGGACCCCTTAAGATGTGTCATATTAGCACATATCCTAAATATTATTCTTAATTATATCATTTGTTATGATGACTCACCCTAAAGTATAATATGTGTTTATATCAATTAATATTTATACTTAATTATACTCTTCTTTGATCCCCTTAAGACATTATATTAGGACCCTTAAGACAACCTATAAATTAATGTTGGATGATTTTATTCATTTTGACAACTTAAAAATTAGTGTTGGATGCTATTATTTGTTTTGATAGCTTATAAACGAGTGTTGGATGCTATTATTTGTTTTAACAACTTATAAATTAGTGTTGGATGCTATTATTTGTTTTGACAACTTATAAATTAGTGTTTTTTATGGAACATGAGGTCAAGAGGACTTTTATGTTCTTAAGTTCTCTCTAACACTTTGCATGATTTGTAAATATGGGACTACATGATTTAATTTCAAAACTTTAGCCTATTTTTAGATAATTAAGTTCTTTAATTTAATGTTGTAAAAGAACTAGGAAATATGGTGTATTTATGTTTAGCTTAAAGCATGTATTATTGCTTTTGTTCTCTAATCTTGTATATAAACGGAATGCTTTTATTTGTAGATTAGGATTTATTGACTAATTATTGATTGACGTGAATTGAATAAGTTCATTGACTAATTATCGCTAATTATTGAATGGACATATCATGTATATCATGTATGGGATCACTAAATTTTGTAAAGTACAAATATTAAAATGTCCTATTAATTTCATATTTATATTTAATTTCACATGAATGGCCTATATAAATGTCTTGAATATGTACAAAAAATTCATAAATGTGCATGTATAAATTAAAATTGAACAATAATAAAGTCCATTATTTACAATATATTAAGTACATGGAACCAATATATTAAGTGCATGAAATAAAGTCCATCAGAGTACAACCCGTGAACTAAATTCCAACAAAGTACATTAGAAACCAAATATGTAGTCCATGAAATAATCAAATATAAGCCATAAAATGATGTTTAGGTCATGTATCGTCTCTATAATCAAGAGACATCTTCACACCATGCAGAATACATGGATGACCTGAAACACTTTGTACAAGAGAAAGATGAAATCAGATGTAAGATGATGAAAAATGGTTTAATGACAATTTAATTTAATATAATTCATCATAAAATTAAATTACCATCATATTTGGGTCTGGATGCTCTAGTGCACCTGGACCAACCTCTAAATTCTCTGAATCAATCTATATAAACAAGACAAAGACAATTGAAATTAGATGTAAGTATACAATTAAAAATGATTTAATTCAATTTAATTTATAATTTATCATATTTAAATTGTACCATATTCTGAGGTTGTGCACCCTCTACTCCAGGACCTATTTGTACATGCTCAACTACAAGATGTGTCTCATGCTATAAAAGAAAAAGAATTTAAAACACATGTATTAACTCATATTATATATATATATATATTCAATTTAAAATTTAAAATTAAAGTTATTCAGAATATATAATTTTTAATTGACTTTAAATATAATAATTTTTTTAAATTACCATGATATTTGGAGCCTGCTCTGCATGTCCTCTTGGAGGTGTAACTATGACCGAGTCATGACAGAAAGTCGCAATAAAAAAGTCTTACAAGATCAAATTTAAAGCATGTATACTTGAATTAGGTTAAAATATATATATTCAAGTTTGCACATTTTGTGTAGATTTTTTTTTAAACAACCTAAAATTTAGAGGCCTCACGAGTAGCCACAACATCTAATGTTTGTCCAATTCCCATTCTCATTATCGTATCAACCTAGACATACATATAGACATTTAATGCTTATAATATTTACAAGTGTACATGCACATTTGATATATAGTGAATTCAAAATTCATAATTGTAACTATACTAATGTAAGTTAAACAATTTACAATATAAATGTACCTACCCTTGATCTACGACGCTCAACAGTGGAGGAGTGTTCGACAACCCCTCGGGTGGAATTGACATGGAAGTCAATTGAATCCCCTAAACCAATATAAATATTTAAAAGATATGTTCATGATTCAATTATAAATTTAAAACCCAAGTTAAAAATTATTGACATATATAATTTAAAATTTTGAAATCAAAATACCCCATAAGGGTTGCCAACTAGGACTGGTGTCAATGTATGTACTCGTGGAGTGAATGATTTCCCCATCGTTACTATCATCCATACACCAAAAAATTTGATTGTTAAAATGTATTGTAAACTTTTCTTTGATATATACATTCATTAAAATTCTTATAAATTCAACATGTAGATGTATATTTATACCTGTGTCGCACTGTCCTTAGGGTGATGGTCTACTGTAAGAAGTTCTACAAATGAATTGAGGCAGCTAGATGAACCACCAGAATCTCCATGTCCACTCAAACTAGGTGTGGCTTGATCGGGTCCATATCATAACTGATGGCAACTAGTACATACATGTGGTCTCGACACTCCTCGAGTGGTACTAGGACCAACTCCATAAAACAATCATCCATCATCATCGTCTCTATGCTCCCTACCCGCTATTGCAGAAGCATGTTGATCAAGGTCTCCTACAAGCGTACTAAGGGATCCTAATGTTGATACCACCACAAATTGATGCACAGGTGCGGGAATGGAAAGACCAAGAGGAGCCACAAGGGGTTGCGCATGCATAGGGTGTTGGGGATCAACCCTTGCCCCTAACCTCTCTTGTGACATGCCGCCAACAACACCCTAAAATGATTTAAAATCAAAATAATTGGGCTTTTTCCCCATAACAAACTCTACATATAGTTTCCTCAAAAAATACAATGGGACCTCCAGGTTAGCGTGTGGCAGAGTGTCAAATACCATATACCATCGATCCCAAAAATGTGCACTCATTTGTGGATGTGTACACCACCTCATGGATATTCTAGATTTATTGGGAGGAATGGGTTGTTGAGTAATAGGGTTGATAAAATAAGGGGCTAGATGGGATTTTTTTATTTTAAAGTCTAATTTTTTTTATAAGAGAGTGTCTGCATAAAATTGTCACAACTACTCTCTTTCTTGTCGATGCCTATCTAAATCAGAATCAATAGTCCTAATGGAATCCATGACATTTTGCATCGTAGATGCAAAATGTCTCATGTGTGGTGAAATCAATGCTTTATTTTTTATAACATTGATTTGATTTTGAATGCATGCCACTTGATCATTTATACATGCTCGCAAGCGAGCCTCATAAGATCCAACGGGTGGTGGAGGTGGGATATTAGGTGGAGGGGGTGGAGGGGGAGGTGGAGGTGGCTGAGGTGCTAGATTGATGATTTCATCAATGTTAAAATGATCCATGATATCAAATATAAGTGCACCTGCATTAAATTATACAAAATTAACATACAAACTTACAAAATTACAAGAAATAGCTAAATTTGAAATCTACATACAAATTTGTTTAAATAGGATGTGCATACATACACATACACATACATGCATTGATTGAACTTGAGCATGTGCATACAAATTTCAAAATTTAACATGTACATACTGTATGCACGCAAAAATGGTCTGGAGCATCATATTAATTAAATACTTGCTATTTGATTAATATTCTTATTTTCCTCTACTATTATAAATAAATTGAAAAATTTATTTATATGGTTCATATTCTAATTCTTCTTTTCCAAAATTAACCTTCTTTCTAAAATTAATTAAGTGGACAAATAAATCAATTTGTTATTTAATTGGTTTCCCTTTCCCTCTTAAATTTGAATTTTTAAATTCAAATTGGCATATTCTTCTAAAATTGGTTAAAATACACAAAGGAATTTATTTGTCATTTTACTAATTTACCCTCCTTATTAAATTCAATTTTTAATTCAATTTAGGCACATTTCTACAACTTTCCTCTAACCACCTCCAACTCACCTACCACCTCATCATGTGTCTCACAAATGAATTTTTATAAATTGGAAAATATGAAATATCTTCAACAAATTTACAACCAGTTTTGAACAAACTGAGACACATGGCTTCTCCTTCTCTGTGATTCCTTTCAACACTTGGCAATTTGTCTTGTTGAAGGGAACCATCTCCCTAATTCCCTCTAACCTCTTGATTCTCTGTCGTTGATGTCGCAGGATCACAATCTTGACCGTCCGTTGTTGCCACATCACCTTAAGGCTTAGAAAATCTATAAATAAAGCCCTCTGCTACAACATTTCAGACATGAAGATTTAGACAAGTTTATGCTACTAAATTTTAGTGCATTTGTGAGAGAATTTGAAGAGTATTTTAGATTAGTTTTGCATTTTTTAGCTCATTTTAGTGTTATAATGGAATTTTCATTTTGGATAGTTTAGCTCATTCCATATTTTATTTAGCATTTACATTTAATCATCATCATTAGTCTGAACATTTATATTTTACCATCATTCCGTCCTACAATCATTCAGTTTCTATGCATCAAATATTGGAAAATCCAAAAACATAGGCATGTAGATTCATTGTAGCATCTCCTTTCTTAAGTTGTCAATCTTTGCAAGTTAATGTGTAGCAATAATAAGATCTGAGAGCATAATTTGTAGGATTCCTTGGGATTAGAGAACTATGGAATGAATTAGAAGGAGAGTTTTAGTTTCATTTATGTTACTTTTGATTTCCTTTTAAGTAATGCATTCCATGAAGGTGTGTTATACTAACATTGGAGGACATATTTTATAACCACACATAAATTGGCGCCCACCATGGGGCCTAGCCCCATGATTTAATCGATTTTCTATTGAGTTTCATTTTGCAGGTTTCATTAAAATATCTGAAACAACGCATGTGAATTTTTCTACATCGCATTTGGTTCCTATTTCAGCACATCTCATTACCTATTTCAAGACATCTAGCTGTTCTTGCAACACATCTAGTCCCTATTTTAGTGTGTCTGGTGTTTTCAGCAATGCATTCATACTCTGTTTCGATGCATCAGGGAGTTTAAAATTTAAATTCTATCATTTTTTAGTTTCAGCACATTTGGTTCATAGTTCAATGCATTCATTCATTCTTTTAGCGCATTTAGTAGTTTAGTGCGTTCAATCTAAGTTTCGACGCATATGGTCTCTATAATGGTGCATTCAATTTTTACTGCCAAATTTCCAAATTCCCGAAACTGATTAATCTTTTTTTTGTGTTGCAAGAATTTGATACACAATCAGAGACTTTGCAAAAACACTTAAAAGAACATTGTCAAAGATAGAAAGTTGAAACTACTAACGGTTGGCTGTAGGGTTGAATCTAGTTGTTATTTTCCTTTGGTTAAAATATGAATCTAGCATAACTAGGGAGGTTAATTTACAACCATGTTTGTTGTGTTTGGAATGGTAGGTGAGTATGCTCTCCCCTTAACTGGGTGATCAAAAAACTAGACAAGTTCACTTTCTTTTCATTTTTAACCTTAGAGGGCCTACCTCCTTGCTTCGAAAGGAGGGAACGACCCAACTGGTAACATGCTCTAAGCCGAGCTACTTCCAGCCAGGATATAAATGTGGGTGCTCAAGGAAAGTTTAAGTATCACAATCACCACTCCGACAAGAAGGACAACAATGGTCTCTTTCCGCATGGGTGGTGCCCCACAAATGGAAAGTCCTTACTAAAACCCCTTTGTTGTAGTTTGCCAAAAATTACCCTATCTATTCTTTGGTGCAGCAACAGTCGTTGTGAAGGCACCCACATCTTTACAATTTTTAGTAGAAATGATCAACTTTCCATGGGAGATTCATGGGAGTGGGAAGCTTGGTTAGCCTAAGAAGTGAATGCACTGTAAGGGGGAGCCCGTGCAACCAAGCTCCTGGATTCATTCGCTAAAAATATGCAATTGGAGTAAAATCCGTGTGCGATCCAAAAGAATACAGTCTTACATAGCCTAGGAAATGTGATTTTCTAATATGTGTACCAATGTGTTTTTGAACAAAATTTTAAATAAACATCACACAAACATATCCAATCATTGATTCAAAAGAAAATTCAACTCAAATAGTCTGAACTCACTATCAAAAATCAAAAAATTCTATCAAACTGTCGAGAACCAAAAAACACTTTCCAGTTTCAGCACATTTGGTGCCTATTTCAATGCATTCATACCATTCCTTAGTGCATTCATTTTCTATTTCAGCGCATCCCACTTATATATTCCCAACATATTCTCTTGCAACACATCCATACCATGTTTCAACGCATTTATACCATTATTCATTGCATCCATACCTTGTTCTGGCACATCCAAAACTTTTTGCAGTGCATCTAAACCATTATGTAGTGCATCTAAGTTTCGGCGCATCCATACCCTAGTTCAGCACGTTGGCGATTTTTCAAACAAAAACCATAATTTGACCTCCTTCCTGCCAAATAACATCAAGTTCGAATTTTCCCTCTCAAACAACATCTTCTCATCATCATAAGGTTTATGTTGAGGGATTGGAAATCAACCAAATTTGTCAAGAAATCCCTTACCAAGAGAATCAAGAAACCAAAGAAACACCTTAGCTTTAAGAGAATTTTGAAAAAGAGAAGTTTCTTGTATCAAAGTAGGGAATTTTCACTCGATTATCAAACCTTCATCCATCGGTATCATGACTTTGATAGAGGATATACTGACGATTTTTCTTTAGAACCTTTAGCCTCACAACTTATTATCAATGAAGAGCTCTATCCCAAATGCATAATCATAGTCAGCTAGTTCTTCATTCTCATATTCCTCAACCAGCCATCCAATATTCCAATCGTCCCAACCAATATTTGCAATAAATCTTAATCTTGTCAAAACCCGCATTTCCAAGTGAAAATCCACTATCTATTTTTTTATCAAACATCTAAAAGTGCCTTCCTCATCGCATCAAATTTCTGATTTAGTTGTTGCATTTTCCCATCAAGATTTATCATCCTTCATAATGATTCATCATCCTTTATCCTGAAATAAAGCTTGCTTAATTAGATTTTTAAATCAACCCCTTTGGCACTCCCCAGAAATTTGGTCAAATATTTAGAACATTATCATCACTTGTATGCCTATCCAAACAAGATCCCAAAAGGTGAAAGTTCAAGAAAAATAAATTGAAACCCAAGATACCATGGTTGAACCAGAAGTAAACCCTTTTCATACTTTCAATTTGACTGAAACTGAGGAGATAAATGAAGAAGATTTCCAACAATCCCAACAAGATCCGAGTTTCCACAAATTCTTGGAAATAGTTTTTGAAAAGGATGGGGAAAAATACCTAATGATGTTGGTAAACAAAGGAGTCAAGTTACCAGATGATTTCGATGTCACAAAACTGCAAGGGACTCCTAAGAAAACAAAACCGGAAAAATAAATTGAAACCAAAAGTGAAACAAAAACCAATGATCCCATGGACACCCTGAAACAACAAATCCAAATCCTCCAACAACAGATGTAGAATATGCAAACGGGGACTACCAAAAGGTATTCAATAGAAGATATATGTCCCTATCCTTTTGATCCAAGCATCAACATCATACCATTCCCTAAACATTATGAATTTCCCAAATTTGATAAATACAATGGGAAAACCGATCCAATTGATCACGTAAGGGAATTCCAAACTATGTGCCTTGAATTTTCCCATGAGGACACATATCTGATGAGATTATTCCCATGCAATTTGGGTGGATAATGTATGCAGTGGTTCTCGCAATTACCATCTAGGATAAAATCTTTCGAGGAATTGGTAAACAAGTTTATTACCCAATATTCATATAATATCCAACATGAGATCACGATGAAGGATCTTTGTAATGTAAAAAAAAAGAAAGGGGAATCATTCCTGATATTCCTTCAAAGGTGGCGAAGACTATTCACAAGATATCCCTGACCTATTCCCAAGAAAGAAAAGATAGATGTATTCATTGATAACTTGAATGATGACATGAGCGACAAGTTGGAATTACAATGTCCTCCCACTTTCGAAGATTTGATAAAAAATGGGATGAATATTGAAGAGACCTTGGTCAAATGAGGAATTTTAAAAGTCTATAATGAGAATAATTCATCCAATTCCTCTAATAATGATAAAACAAAGCTTTGGCAGAAGTATAAAAATATTGGTAATGATACCTCAACCGATGCTAAACCAGTCTTTAATTTGTCAGGAAATCCCTCAAAGACCAACCAAAAGACCACCCAAACTGCTAACCAAACCAACAATCAAGATGCTAATATGGGGAATAATCAAAATAATCAAACATCATCATCCAAGACTTTACCTTATCAGACATCAAACAATCGTCGAAAGTTTACACCTCTTGGCCAATCACATGAATCTGACTTGAGGGAACTTATTGCAAAAAATCTCATCACTTTACCTGATACTCAAGGCTTTGAACCTAAAGTAAAATTATCTTGGTGGAATGATGCCCATTATTGTGAGTTTCATCGATGTAAAGGTCACCTCACCAACAGTTGCATGCAACTGAAACATAAGATACATGATCTAATTGATAATAAAGTCATAAGAATCAAGGAACCTCAAACAAACACTGACCATGGTGTGTTCAAAAATCCTTTTCCAAATTACGACAAAGGAGAATCTTCTAACAACAATGGTATAGGAAAAAATGTGAACTATGTTCATGATACCACCATTCTTCATATCTCTATCATTGAAAAATGCACAAATGACATCAATAACACACCAGATCCTATTGCAACCAATCATCCAATCAACAACACCAACATCCTTTCTAATCAAGTCCTTATTTGGAAATTGATACCTCAACATTCTGGTTTTCCCTTGAAGACTTGGCCGTTTTCTTCATATTTTGGCCTTTACCGCCATACTACTGTCTATTCTTTCCTTGGTGGCATGATTGTGCGGTTTACCGCTTTACCACAGGCCACTCTATTTGGCAGTTGGGCGGTGCTACCACCATACTATGAGGTGCTCCTGTTGGTGGTGAGGTAACGTGGTGAATGTATTTGTGGTGGCGGAAGTTCAAAGTGGTGGTTACCACCCTACCACACGGCTTGTTTTCTAAGCCGCGGTGGGCGCAGTAAACCACTCACGGTTGGTTGGCAGCAATCCTCTAGCGGTTATCGCCCTACCGCGGTCGGTGCTCGAAGTGACCATGGTGGCCGCAGTAAGCCGCCTGAGGTGTGGCCTGGCAATTACCGCCATACCATGGGAAGTGAGATGATTGACCGTGGTGGCCATGGTAAGTCCTCTGGCGGTCTGCCAAAGTGGTTACCTCTCTACCACGGTGAGACCTGGTGGTCTTTGAGGTAGCACGGTATGACCATTGATTGTCTGATGGGCGGTTATCACCATACCATGAGGTGGGGCCAATAGGGCTGCAGTAGCACCGTGGGAAGGAGAGACAGAGCACAATGAAGACTTGGGTGAGCTCGGGCGAGCTCACCACCATACTGCAGTTGGGTCGAATGGACTCGGTGGTAACACGATAGGAGCTCAAATGAGCTCAAGGAAGAGTTTGATCGAGTTGGACTTGGTGTCAGTGTGACAGAGCTTGTATGGCTTACCACCATAGCGTGAGGCAAGACAGTCTGGGCAGCAGTAGCATGGTAGATGGCGGAGTGAGCTTGGACGGGCTCAGAGCTCGGTTGACCAAGTTGGACTTGACTGTCAGTGTGACCAGCGAATGGATGGTGGACATGTGGCTCGACTCTGTAGGTTGTTTGGCTAAAAGCCAAAAGAAGTTATTGTTGTTGACTCGAGGTGGCAAACAGGAACCCAATTAAGGCAAGGATTTATTGCCTGGATGGATCGATGATGAAGATATCTGTCAGAGTAGATCGATGTGTGCTTGGTTGTTCGATGCATGAACCTGAGGGTCAGCGCTTGGTTGGGACATTGAATGTGATGCATGGTTCAGTCAGAGATATAAATTTTTAATGTAAACCAAAAGGTGACGAGGTGTAGAGAGTCATGATAGAGAGAGACGTGAAGTGTGTTCGAGCAGTATGCTAAGGCATTGAAACTGCGAGCACTCTGTCTCTTGGATAAAAAAATGATGTGAACCTGTTGTGAGGCCTTGGGGTTGTGTTGGTTGAGATAGTTATTTCTGAGGAGCTAAAGGGAATCTATGGAGTAATGACATATGGATTTCATTGGAACTACATGAAGGTTATGGTTTTGTTGTCTTCCTGTATTCTCCTGTTAGTCAAGATGTAACACTCCTGAAAGAGCATAACTTTGTATTTTTGTACTGTAATCCTTTTACTGAATAATACAATATGATCTGAGTGTTTTGGAGGGTGGGGTTTTTTACCCGAAAGGGTTTTCCCCACGTATATTTGTGTGTCATATTGCTTTACCTTTCATGGTTATCTGTTTATGTTGAATCTATTATTTGTTTTGCATTTAATTCTCTTAGAGGATCAATGGGGGATACTCTGTGCTTGCTTCTGCTTTATGGTACAGTTGTGTGTGTCTTTGGAGTGATTTTGAATTGAAATCACTAAGGCACTACTATCTTAGATGCCTATCTTGATGACAGACCGAACTACTTATCCAAAACAAGTGGTATCAGAGCTGGTTAAAGGAGGTCGAGACTTGATGATACCAACCAGTGGTATCAAAGTCTTCTCCTAATTGCTGAAGTTCTAGGTATTTCTCCTGTGGTGATTTATTAGCCTGGAAAGCTTGAGGAAGTCTGGAGAAATTGGTTGGTGATTGATCCTTCGATGAGTGGAAGTGTGTGCTTCTTTGGTTCAACACAGTTTGAAAGACGCTGGAGAAGTATGGAGTTGATCATGTTGTGGCGATGTGATCTGAAGCTCCTGGCTAGTAACAAAGTTCCTAATGCAAAGGGCATGAGGTATGTTCATGGTTGTGTTGCAGCAAAGTGTGGTGTTCATACTGGGTTTCTGTGTAAGAGGCTCCCTGGCAGTATGGACTTGCTTGTGTTGTTGATCAACTATGGAGAGTTATGCTTGTGCTGGGTGTTTTTTGACTTAGCACTGAAGGTAGTTTCTCTGGTGCTCTGATTGCATGGAGGCTATGAAGTGACCTTGGTGGTCTGCAACTTCTGGATAGCCTGGCTCTCTCATTTTCTTGTGCATGACTGTGGTGTTGGAACTGGTCTGAAATGGACCTGTTGTTCCTGTGTGCCTGTGTCTTGCACTTGCATGGTTTCAAATTCATGTCGTTGGCTTTGGAAATTTTGTGTAGATTTTCCTAAAAAGTCTATCATGCATTTTCATGTTTTCTTTTCATTGTTCTGGTTAACCATGATGGTTGTGTGTAGACTCCTGAGTCATCCAGATGAGCAACGAAGATGGAGATGTGTGGGTGTTTTATAAACACTAAGGTTTTGTAGATTTTGCACGGTCGAGATAAAACTTGCATTGTGTGGAGCTGTTGTCTGCTATTGTCCAGATCCTGGCTTTTGGGGTGTGTCTGGATGAGATAGTTGCAACTTGACATGTCTTAGAGGAAGTGTGATGTCTTCTCTCCATGGGAGTGTTGGTATGTGTTTACTCATTTAGCATTCATGTGGTGTGTGCTTAATGGTTGCTTGAACTATGGTGCTTAAGTTGTGGATGTGATTAGCAAATTAGATCTGGTGTTTGAGTCATGGGTGTCTACATGGTTGTTCTCTTTGAGATCTCAGTTTTGCAGCTTGCTAGTGTGATAATAGATTTGTAGGGTTGTCATTTGAAGTGGATCTCCGAGTTGTGTGGCTGATAGATAAGCTACCTATTGATTGTTGTGAGACAACTCGGGAGTGGACAGTCTATATCCATGTGATTGCTTCTGTGTTGTTGCAGATCTATTAGCTGACCTTGTCTGTGGTCACTTGTGCATTGGCGTGGTTGTTTTAAGATGGGAAGGTGAATGGCATTCTGAGTACCTGAATAGTCAGTTATGGGGACTTGTAGCATGAGAATCACGATGTCATGAAGAGCTTGTTACACTGGTTAGTGTAAGTTTTTGACAGTGATGGTGTGGCCAGTCATGGTGCTTGGAAAGCTCGGTGTCACGTTGTAGTGGGAGCTTTAGCAATGACTGGTGTCCTTCTTTGGTGTTGCAGAAGAGTTCTTTCGCATCTGCATGTTGACTATTTGAAGGTGTGCAACATCTTGGAGCTATGAAGGACCTTGGTTGTCTTTGGCTGAGATGCTGGTGGTGCTTGTCAGGTGATGTTGGTTTTGGTTTAGAGTTGTTTGCTTTATGTCATGGTTACTCTTTCTTAGATTTTTTGCATTTTGCTTTGCTCTTGATACCATAGCTTGTTCACTTGAAGCATGGTATCTCTGAAGGGGGATGTGTAGATCATGGTGTCATGATAAGTTTTGAAGCTTTGACAGTGGTCTGGGGTCTCTCTATGTTTTAAGTGCATTGGTCATATGTTGGTGGAATTCATGGTTGTTGCAGTATTGCAGATTGGAGTTAGCATGAGATGGCAGGTTGTTGATACTCATTGATGCATGGAGAATAAGGTGAGGCTGAAATTATTATGAGAATTTTTTTGTTACAGCTGAAAGTCTGAGTAGCCTGCACCTTGGTTGAATGCGAGTTCAACAGTGACCTTGAAGGAGAATGCTCTTGGGTAAGTCACGGTGACTTATATATCTTGGAGGGGCATGTTTTCTTTTCTCCTTGGTCTGCTCGGCAGTGTCCCTGTGAAAGGTATTTTTCCATTATACTTTTCAGGTGTGTTATGCTTTATCTTTCATTGGTATGAATCTTGAGCTGCTATTTTTTAAAGATTTTGAAGGATTCATAATGGAAGATGGATAGCATTGTGTATCTCCTTGTTCTTTTGAGGACTGGTAGGAGATGGTGTATGAGTGAGTTTGATCTTCTTTGAGGTGCTTACATCCATGGGTCTGTGGGGTGTTGTTATGGGTTTTTCCCTTTGGGATGAGAAGAAGATCATTCTTGTCACAACTGGCATATTGAAGTTTTTGTAGAAGGGCATGTTCTGATTTGTTGTTTCTCTCTAATTTGGTCTTGTTCTTCCTGACAATTCTTCTGACTTTAGATGTGAGATGTCTTTGTGGAGCCGTGGTGGCCCTTTGTGGTCCTGTGCTGTCACTTTGGTGATGATGCGTAGGTTCCTGTGACCTCTTTCTTTAGTCATATTTGGAGGACCTTGGAAGAATGGTGGAAGGTGTTGAGAGAAACATTTCTTGTAGCAGGTGGTTGCAAGTTGTGTAGATCATAATGGGTTTTCCTTGTAACTACATGGTTACTTCTTCAATATGCAGGGTTTGGTGGACTTGGTATACCTAGATCATTTATGATGGTACTTTGTTTGCACTCATCTAGACAATGCCCTTGCAGTGGGAGTACCTGGACGTGTTTGCTCTATGACTGGTTGACACAGGGTGCTTGTTTGCTACTGAGATGGGTGGTTTATGATGGCATGAGTCTGTTGTTGGTTATCATACCTTTGAGGTATGGGTGGTTGGATGTTTCAGCATGAGCTGTGGGTGCTAGTTTTCAGTCACGTGGATTTGATCAGTTGGATGTTTCAGCATGAGTTGTGGGTACTGGTTTTCAGTCACATGGATTTGATTAGTTGGATGGAGGGCAGTCAATTTTATGGTTGTTGTTCTAGCTGGTTGTTTTCTTGTTCTGGAGATGGTTCATTGTTCTTTGTTCGCATTGGTGCCTTGTTGTTTGTTGTTGTTTTTCCTTTGCCGCCTAAAGGGTCATTTGCTTTCATTCCTGAGATTGGTGCATTTATGCCTTGGCTTGTTCCTTTTCCTGCCTTGGATGTTTGGAGTAGTTGCCTAAAATGGTGGACATTTTGAATGTCGTTTGCAGTGGTCTTGGTTGGAGCATGAGAGCATTTTTGTGGTCCTTGTTCATGTTTGGAGGAAGCCTGAATATCTTCATCAAGTGGGATATTGTTGGGAAATTCACACCTCAACATTATGGTTTTCCCTTGAAGACTTGTCTATTTTCTTCATATTCTGGCCTTTATCGTTGCCTTTTCTTTCCTTGGTGGAGCGGTTGTGCGATTTACCGCTTTACCGTGGGCCACTCTATCTGGCAGTTGGGTGGTGCTACCGCCATACCATGGGGTGCTCCTGTTGGTGGTGAGGTAACGGGGTGAACAGAGTTGTGGTGTCGGTAGTTCAAAGTGGTGGTTATCGCCCTATCGCGTGGCTTGTTTTCTAAGCCACGGTGGGCGTGGTAAACCACTAGCGGTTGGTTGGCAGTGGTCCTCTGATGGTTACCACCCTATCGTGGTTGGTCCTCGGAGTGACCGCGGTGACCGCGGTAAGCCGCCTGAGGTGTGGCTTGGCGGTTACTGCCATACTGTGGGCAGTGAGATGATTGACTACAATGGCCATGGTAAGTCCTTTGGCGGTTTTCCAGAGCAGTTACCGCTCTACCGCGGTGAGACCTGGTGGTCTCTGCGGTAGCATGGTATGACCATTGATGGTTTGATGGGCGGTTACCGCCATACCACAAGGTGGGGCCAACAAGGTTGTGGTAGCATGGTGGAAGGAGAGATGGAGCACGGTGAAGACTTGGGTGAGCTCGAGCGAGCTCATCGCCATATCGCAGTTGGGTCGAATGGACTCGGCGGTAATGCGATAGGAGCTTGAATGAGCTCGAGGCAAAGTTTGACCGAGTTGGACTCAGTGTCAGTGTGACAGATCTCGTATGGATTACCGCCATACCGCGAGGCGAGACGGTCTGGGCAGCGGTAGCGCGGTAGATGGCGGGGTACGCTTGAATGGGCTCGGAGCTCGGTTGACCAAGTTGGAATTAACTGTTAGTGCAACCAACGAATGGATGGTGGACACGTGGCTCAGCTCTACAGGTTGTGTAGGTAAAAGCCAAAAGTAGTTATTGTTGTTGACTCAAGGTGGCAAATAGGAACCTGATTAAGGCAAGGAGTTATTGCCTGGGTGGCTCGATGATGAAGATATTTTTCAAAGCAGATCGATGCGTGCTTGGCTATTCGATGCATGAACCTAAGGGTCAATGCTTGGTTGGGACATTGAATGCAATGTATGGCTCGGTCAGAGATATTCATTTTTAATGTAAACCAAAAGGTGACGGGGTGTAGAGAGCCATTGATAGAGAGAGACATGAAGTGTGTTCAAGCAGTATGCTAAGGCATTGAAACTGTGAACACTCTGTCTCTTGGATAAAAAAAATGATGTGAACCTACTGTGAGGCCTTGGGGCTGTGCTGGCTGAGAGGCTGGCTGAGACAATTATTTCTAAGGAGCTGAAGGGAATCTATGGAGTAATGACATATGGATGTCATTGGAACTACATGAAGGTTCTGGTTTTGCTGTCTGCCTGTATTCTCCTGTTGGTCAAGATGTAACACTCTTGGAAGAGCATAGCTCTGTATTTTTTTATTGTAATCCTTTTACTGAATAATACAATATGAGCTGAGTGTTTTGGAGGGTGGGGTTTTTTACCCGAAAGGGTTTCCCCCACGTATATTTGTGTGTCATATTGCTTTATCTTTCATGGTTATCTATTTATGTTGAATCTATTATTTGTTTTGCATTTACTTCTCTCAGAGGATCAATGGGTGATACTCTGTGCCTGCTTCCACTTTATGGTATAGTTGTGTGTGTCTTTGGAGTGATTTTGAATTGAAATCATTAAGGCACTATTGTCTTAGAGGACTATCTTGATGACAAACATAACTACTTATCCCCAACAATCCTCGATATCTAGACAGCCACTATTGCAGCAAATAATCAAGTAAATGTCATCAAAATCAATGGAAGACAAGATAGTGTGCCTGTAAATGTGACCACAAGGGTTCAAACCAAATATGTTATAAAGGGCAGCACTTCCAAACCGTATGTTTCTACATCTAATCAATAAAACATTATCGATCAGCTCTAGAAGATTCCTACATAAATATCAATATTGGAGCTCCTAAAAGTTTCTCCCGCTCACAAGGAGATTCTAGAAAAAGCCCTAGTCGACACAACAATGCCGAATAATCTAGAAGTCTATGTTTTCCAAGCTATGGTGGGACACCTTGTTGCGCCTCACTACTTGTCCTTCTTGGAAAATGATGATATATCCCCCACCCATCCACATAATGCAACTCACCATATTGAGGTTCTCATCCATAAAAGCCATGTCAAACACGTCCTTATAGATGGAGGAGCTGGATTTAATATATGTACTTTGAAACTTATCTAGGCACTAGGATTCTCTTAAAATGCAATAGATCCAAGGAAGAAGATCACAATCAAAGCATACAATGATGAAGAGAGAGCTTCAAAAGGTCTAATTATATTACCCATTCAGGTGGGACCAATTTTGAAGAATGTGGTCTGTCAATTTTTGGATAAGGATTTAACATATAACATACTCTTGGGTCGCCAATGGATCCTTGAAATGTAGGTCGTACCCTCAACATACCATCAATGCTTGAAGTTTCCCTATAATGGCCAAGAAATCACTATTCCTGTTGATTCAAATAGCCCTCTACAATGCAATGCCCTCAAGGTTGTCCAGGATGTATTTGTGCCTCATAATCATGAAGCTCCTAATTCCACGCCTCATATCTCTAACAATTCCAATCAAGATAATACTTTAGTCACATCCTCCTATGAAGGAAGTCAATCCAGTTCATCATCAAAGAAGAAGGAGAAGTCTAGCACTTCTGCATCCACCAATTTTGAAGCTTAGCTCAATACCTTGGACAAGCAATTTGAAGAAAAAGTCCAAATCAAAGATAAATGTATCTTTGATTATTCCATTAAACAATCCCTTTGCTTCTTGTAGTTGATGTCACCAAAATCATACGATCAACCATCAACCTCATCCCAAACATCCTCGCAACTAGTCACCCTTTTTGATGGTCGGTTCATAAAAGTAGACACCTAAGTAGAGGAATCTGATGACAAAGATGTTTTGAACTAGCTCTACAAAGATGAAACTGAGTCCCAAGCAGCAATCGAAAATGTCCAAACTACTCAGTATGGAAAAGGATTCTTGATCCTAGAGAAGATGGGCTATGATGGGCAGGGACCTATCAGAAAAAGAAAAGGGGGTATCATAGAACCTATCCAACCCATTATAACCAATCCCAAAGAAAAAATAGGGTTAGGATACAGAGAACATGAAGAAACAAAAGAAGACCAGAAGTAGAAGGTTGTTGAACGAATCCTACAACTTCAAGCCAGTAACCAATACGAGTTTGATTCAAATAGATACGAGTGGGATTCATTGTCAAAATAATCATGTCATGAAAAGAATGTTGATGTAATCCATAAGTCTACTCCCATGCTTGAGGAGGGACGAGGCTCGAGAATTGGACCACTTGAATTAGAATCACACAATATCAATGGCTCGAGTGAGGATGACCAGACTCATAGTGAGATGGACCCCTTGGAATAGGGTGACATTATACACCTCAACTTGGCCCTAGTCTTGTTTGATGATAACGCTGCTATTAGGACACTTATGCCATCTGACCTGAACCCATCTGATGACACCCTACCATTACTCCATCCAGAATTAATAGATTGGGACCAAATCGAACCTACCAATATCCCCACCTTTTCAAATGATGAGGCCATCATAATCTTCCTTTGTGTTGTTAATCTCGAAACAGTCTCCACCATTGAACATCATAGCGGAGCTTCACAACAGGAGAGTGTCAAGTTTCCTAGCTATAAAATAAATAAAACAAAAGAAAGATTTGATGGTGAAAACCATTCCATGACAGTATTAGATCCATAAATAGTAAAAATAAAGAGTGCATCCACTAGTGAAAACCTCTTTGAGGTTCCAAAGGATGGTAAATTTGACACTCTCCCTGAGCATTTCTAGGAGAGATCAAAAGTTTTGATTGAACCAACATAGTCCATCAACGTCGGCAGTGCAGAAATAGTAAGAACTCTTCATCTAGTAGAATCATAAACAGAAAGGGAAAATCCTAACTTCATAAAGTTCTTCGAAGAGAGACAAATCAACTTCACCTGGTCATATGCGGATATGCTAGGGATAGATCCAAACCTCATAATGCACCATTTATCTCTGCCTGCAAGAATCGAACCAATTAAATAGAGTTAAGAAAAATGCATATGCACATCGCCTTATTGGTGAAGGCTGAACTAAAGAAGTTGTTGGATGTTGGATTCATCAGACCCATTGACTATGCAGAGTGGATATCAAATATAGTGCCTATTTTGAAACCTAATGGCAGAATAAGAATTTTCATCGACTTTAGGGATCTCAACAAGGCTTGCCCAAAAGATGACTTCCCCTTGCTTAATATAGACATCATTGTGGACTTGACAACCGGTCATGGCATGTTATCACTAATGGAAAGATTTTTTGGATATAACCAAATCAAAATAGCTCATGAAGATCAAGATAAGACAACTTTCACTTTCCCATGGGGAACTTTTTGTTGGAATGTCACGCCATTCGGGTTGAAGAATGCAAGGGCCACATACCAAAGATCTATGAACAAAATTTTCCACGACATGATGCATACTTTCATGGAAGACTATGTGGATGACCTTTTGGCAAAATCCCACACTAGAGAAGGACATTTGGAGATATTTGACAAACTATTCACTCGCCTGGAGAAGTTTAATGTTCGCCTCAACCCAAAGAAATGTGTATTTGGGGTAACATTAGCAAAACTACTTGGTTACATAGTGTCAAAAAAAGGAATTGAGGTAGATCCCACGAAAGTGAAATCCATAATGGAGATGCCTCCCCCAAAAAACATTAGTTAGCTAAGATCCGTCCAAGGTAGATTCCAATCAATTAGAAGGTTCATCTCGCAATTGGCCGACAAGACTCATCCTTTCACTCATCTCCTGCACAAGAATGTTTCTTTTCGATGGGATGAGAAGTGTGAAGCAGCTTTCAATCAACTAAAATAGTACCTGATGATTCCACTAGTTCTAGCACCTCCAGCAGAAGGGAAGCCTCTTCTATTGTACATCACCACTATAGATTGATCATTGGGAGCCATGTTGGCATAGGAAGATTCAATGGGGAAGGAAAGAGAAATTTACTATATCAGTAGAACCTTGAATAGATATGAGATGAATTACACCTTCATTGAAAAATCTTGTCTAGTTGCAGTGTTTGCTACACAACAATTGTGACACTATATGCTGACTCATACAGTAAAGATCATAGCGAAGATTGATCAACTAAAGTATCTTCTAATCAAAGAAAATTTGACAGGAAGACTGGCTAACTGGGTGATGATACTCAGTGAATTTGACATACAATATGTTGACAGGAAAGCAATCAAAGGACAAGTCATTGCTGATCAACTAGCTGAGGCACCACTTCATGATGATCATCCACTCCATATTGAATTTCCAAATGCAGATGTCCTAACAGTAACAACAAAACAATGGGTTTTTTATTTTGATGGTTCCTTCACCCAACATGAATCAGGAGCTGAAATTTGATTCATCACTCCCCTAGGGAATACCATTCCAAAATCTTATCACTTGATGTTTCCTTGCACCAACAATATAGCTGAATATGAAGAAATCATTATTGGGATCAAGATAGTTGTGGAATGGAAAATTACAGAGCTCCAGGTTTATGGGGATTCACAACTAGTCATCAACCAAGTCAACAATGATTATCAAACCAAAGACGACAAGCTAATGCCTTACAAGAGAATTATTGATGACTTCAAGAAGTATTTTGTCAACATCAAATCTGGTCAAATTCCAAGGAGTAACAACAAGGCTATCGATGCTATGGCTACTATTTCTTCTTTGTTGCAGATTCACTATGAGTTCATGGTGGATATTATTGGTCAACCATGGAGAGAGAAACCTTTCAATTTGTCAAGACATGTCAAAAATCCTAGATCCACGGTAATCTTATCCATGCACTGACACAAGAATTGTAGCCATTTGCATCAACATGGTCATTTTGTCAATGGGGGTTGGATCTTGTGGGAAAAATTCACCCAACTTCATCAAATGGACACAAGTTCATTATCACAGCCACATAATACTTTACAAAGTGGGTTGAAGCCGTGTCTCTAATCACCATCATAGGGAAGTAGATCTCCTCATTCATTGTTACACCCCGGAATTTGTATAGTTACTATTCTAGTAATGCTTAGAGCATTCTAATTGTAAGGAAGGTTTTGAATGAATAAAATGTGATTGAACGTTGTTATCAATATGAAAATCTGTTTACATGTTATGATTGGCTCATTCTGTATTCTTGATTGATGTTATTCTTGGATAAACAATGAATAGAGGAAAGTAATTAGTCTTGTTTTATATATTTGATTTATATATACTGCAAATATTGTGAGCAATTGACTATCGTGGTTTTGTGCCATGGATGCAGGAACAGGAACTATTCCTCCAGGTGGAGGGGAAACATCACTTGGGAAGAGGAACTTGGTTGGCTAACCGGTAAAGTTGATCATATGAGCATACACACACTTCACTGAGGGTTTTAGGAACTGGGTCAGATTAAGTTGTCATGATAAGTCATCCTTAGGCTTAGGAGTTTCTGATTACTTCTTTATGCTTTATGAGTGGTGCTCCTTGATTGAGTGACTTACTGTTCTATGAACCTTGAATGTAAAATGTGAACTGATAAGTTACTGATGCCTGGAATTTACAGTTAAATGTATATATACGTGTTTGTGCAATTACGTCTATTAAAGGTGCTCTGATTGGCCTATAATAATGTAATTGGAAATTTGAAAATAAACATGTATAGATATATTTAAGTGTAAACTGGGTAAGATTATTAATATATTTAATATCAATATTATTATAGTTTTACCGATAATATAATATATTAATATATCTAATGTAATATTCAAATATTATATAGATATATTTATATATTTAAATAAAGGTAAATTAAAAACTATAATAATGTTATATTGAATATAATACAAAATATATTAATAACATTTTAATGTAAATATTAAAATGACTAAACCTTTGGAAAGATTTGAAATAGACTTATAGTCTTTGGTAATTATTTTGCATTACCATACAAAGGAATTTCAAAATATTCAAACTTTGGAAAATACGTTGAAAGTATTAAATAAAGGAAAGGAATTTCGAAATTTTCTAGACCATTGAAAAAATTCATGAAAAATATTAAGGAAAGGTAATGTTTGAACTATAGACTTTTAAAAGACTTAAAACAAATGTTTGAAAATCGCGGATTTCTTCCCGTGAAGAAATCGTGCGACTGTTTGAGCTGAGAATAATGGAAAATGGCAGCATTTGAAGTCCTACGCCCAGTTCTCACATTAAGGACTTGGTCGCAGATGTTTAAAACGCCACCATTGTGGACACGTGGGCGAAAGGAAGCTAAAAACGACTGTGTGTAACCCTTGACGTTTTCAACAGCAACTTAAAATGCCATTTTTTCTTTTAGTCCGCCATTTCTGAGGGCATGGTTAATGATTAAACCTGTACGTGGTTGCTTCATGAAATTCACAAGTGATAAGTTGAAACATTCTTTGAAAATATGTTGAATCATCACTCATTTTTGCTGTGTGTCTGGTTATTCGATTGCCACTGCACATTTTGACATTATCAAAGGAAGAGGTGTTGAATTCTCATGCCTACAAAGTAGTAAACATGAGAATTAAAAACCTATATATAGGTTCACTCTCATTGTTAGAAATCACTCATTCACTGATTCACTCACTCTCCTTTGCATTGGAATTACGAATTTCATACTGTGGTATTTTCTATGTGTTAAATTCCTTTTTGTTGTTGAGTTTTGTGAGAGCTTTATTCACCTTCACTACTGTTGCATTTTCAGTAAGCTGCAAACCATCATTACTATTAGATTGTGAGATAGATTGAGAGCCATTTACCATTTTGTGAAAGCCATTTACAATTTGAGACTATATTGCTGAGAGCAACATTTCCTCATACCGAACTGCATCCACCTGGGAGTAGTATTTGTTCAAGCTGTGAGAAGTAGCTGGAAAGGGCTGAAAAGGATGGTGGAGCAAGAACTGAAGCTACCAATTGAGCTCATTTCGAAAAAGGAAATCAGGCATGAGAAATATCTTTGTAGAACTTATGTCATTGATTTAAAAATGAGTTACTAGTTTGCTTGATTGTGCTTGCATTATGTTGTAGTATGAAAGGAAAATCATTAGGAAGCCTCTATGTTTCTAAGAGCTTGTTGAAATGGGAATAGCTTAATTTCCTTAGAAAAGGCTTATTGAATTAAGAAATAGCTTAAGAGCTTGTTGAAATGGGAATAGCTTAATTTCCTTAGAAAAGGCTTATTGAATTAAGAAATAGCTTAAGAGCTTGTTGAATTGGAAATAGCTTAAAAGCTTGTTGAAATGAATTAGTTTGAATTCATAGGAGAATTTGAAAAGGAATAACATAAAAAGGGAAATGTTTGATTACTTCTTAGTAAAAGTACCTTATGTTTTGTATCGCTTGAATACTGCTTGAACTCCTTAAATAAAGGAAAGGGACTAGTTATTTAATACTAGGACGAGGGTGGATTCAGTACCAAGGTAGTCTAAAGCTTTAGAGTTAAATAGGTTAACTAGAGAAAGCTATGTACTCCATGGATAAAGATTTCCATGTTAGGAAGTACCAGAGGGACCCCTTGTTGACTGTACTCCATTTCCTGTTTAAGTAGTTGAAGTAGGAAGTCTAGGGTGATTGACTACCCACGGAAAGGACTCAACCTACGCGTAGGATAAGGCAGCCTTAAGTCAAACTAAACCTGACTTAGTGCAAGTGATAGATGACCGTCAGTTTAAGTACTGCCGAAATGCTTTGGCCAAAGTAGTGTAGTATACCTAACGTCCACTTAGACTGTGAGACGAATTACACTGTCAGTTCACAGTAATCCAGGTTACATGCTAGATTGAGATTGTGAGGACACAAGGATTTAGTTATGTAGGATTACACACTATGCTCAGTTGGTCATACAGAACCGATTACCCAACCAATCTCCTCGTAGAAGGGAGGGCTGTCTACTTAACAGTAAACGTGCGGGGGACCGCAAAATAAGTCCGTGGTTGGTGGAAAAGCACCTGAGTGATGTTTCTCCTCCACCATTAGACTTATGATGAACCAAGGTTTGAAAGGGAAGATCCTGGACAGTCTTATTCCTATTTGCTCAAAAGCTTATGAGCTATGTATGAACTTGTAAGATTCTTACCTTGCTTTTTATTTTGAAGAAAAGTAATCATGAAAGCGTACTCTATTATTTACTTGGAAAATAGAACAATGATGTATTATGTCATTTATTTCTTTATGAAGAAATGTTCAATTAGAATGAAAAGAAAAGTTGTTTACTTTGTCATTATAAATGTATTTCCTTGTATCTTATTAGTGAAAGTAGAAAATTTTTGTTTACCCAATTTTGGGGTCGTTACATTCATCCTAAACTACATCATCTGTAGATATGGTATCCCTCAATCCATTGTCACTGACAATGGAAGACCTTTCAAGAATCAGGATGTGCAAGAACTTTGTGAGAAATTTTGTATTCAACATCAGTTTTCTACACCCAACTACCTTCAAGGGAATGGTCAAGCTGAGTCATCAAACAAAACAATCCTAAAAATCCTAAAGAAAATCGTCAATGATGTTGGACGTGATTGGCATGTTCAATTAAACCCTACTTTGTGGGCCTATCGTACAAGCATCTGAACACCCATGGGAGCCACACCATATGCACTTGTCTATGGTTCTGAAGTAGTATTTCCAATTGAAGTCGAGATACCATCCCTCCAGGTATCCTTGAAAGGTCTCATTACAAATGAGGATTACTGTGTGTCTAGACTACAGGAGCTTGAGTTGTTAGATGAACATCGTCAGCTAGCAGTGAATCACTTGAAATTCTATCAACAGATAATGTCCTAAAGCTATAATTACAAAGTCAAACCTAGGACATTACAAGTCGATGATCTGGTACTAAAAGAAAATCCTCGAAATCAATAGGACCGAGAAAACAAAGGAAAATTTGAACCAAATTGGTTAGGTCCTTTTGTTGTGGTTTCAATCTTTGGATCAAGGGCATATCAATTATCTACACTCGAAGTGGATCTATTTGAAGAACCAATGAACAACCTTCACCTGAAGAAGTTCTATACCTGATGCATCTAGTGCATGTTAAAAGTCTTGAAAAAAATCATAAAAAGCAGAAAAAGTCTTGAAAAAATCATAAAAAGTAGAAAAATTCCTGAAAAAAATCATAAGAAATAGAAAAGTCCTAAAAAAATCATAAAAAGCAGAAAAAGTCCTAAAAAAACCATAAAAAGCAAAAAAAGTCCCAATTTTTTTCAAAAATCAGAAAAAGTGAAAAATACAAAAAAAAAGTGAAAAATCAAAAAATGGTTGCCTTGATGAAAACCTAGGAAATAGTTGTCTTGGTAAAAACAAAAAAATCATAAAATCCGATGGTGAAAACAAATGGTGAAAACCTAGTAAACAGGCGCTATTTGTGATAGGTTAGCTTCTCCGTCTTTTCAGGCATGTGATTGACCATCCGCTTTTTCCAGCCCTGCACATTCATGCATATTTTACAGCAAGCTTCATATCCATATTCGGCCAACACGGTCATCCTACTCTAGCTTGGTTCTCATTGTACATATCCATAATAATCGTTTGTTCTCACTGGGGGAAAACCCTGATCTCACTAGGGGCAAATCACCATTGAGCATAAAATCAAGAGATAGGCAATCAACAAAGCAACCTCGGAAAAACAACAATCACTGTAATAATCAGCTTGAACATTGAACATCAACTGAACAATCCGATCAATAATCCACATCAAATCAAACATCAAACCCCTCACATTAGTCGTCGTTAGAGGATAATCTTTTGAATCATGGTTGGATCATTTTAATACACATGTTCAATTGCTTATGTCTTGATTGTTGTTATCATTTCTCAGGAGTACCTCGATGATGTCATGAACTAGAGGTGCTATGATCAAGAATGATATTTTCTTTGTCTATTGCTTGTGAGTCCATTATTACTATGCAAATTGTTGTGGGACATGCTCTAAAAATTATCATTGACGACATTTTGAATTTGCATAGTAACATGATTAACTCTTGTATGTTTACACAAGTGGTACTCAGGTCATCTTGGTCTAATTATACCTAGATGCTTGTGTTATCTTGCACTATCAAATCTCAACAAAAGTTGTATGGAAGTTGTACTCAGGTCATCATGGTCTATTTTATACCATTGATGTTTGTACTAACTTTCAACATAATAAAACGCTCAATGATGATAATATGCACAATGAATAAGATTGACAATATTGCATAGATAGAATTGCATTTCATATTAGTCTACATCTGCACTATAGATTTTCTAAGTTGGTCATCCTCAAGGTTGATGTTATTTCTTTCTACGGGATTTGAGTATACTTGACATAACAAAAAATCATTCATTTGCATTTGAAAATTTCCAAAAAAATAAAGCATAATACCATCATATCAAGATCATAATAAATGTATCTCTTTCATTCATTCATGATTCATAATAGCATAATGATCCATTTCACATATTCGCATTCATAATCATAATCCATTTCATATTTGCATAGAAAATACCAAAAACATGGAAAATTGCATCACATATTTACGTCATAACATCCATCACATAATATCATAGCATAAAAACCATATATCCATACATCTATATGTATCACATTTGCATCCACAAACCATCCATAATAAATCCATTTTCATCCATACATCAATATACATATGAGAAAATAACAAAATTTGGATTCCATTTACATTCATATCATTCATCCATAATCATCCATTTGCAGTTCATAATAAAAGCATCATCATCCATACATGCATCCATGACATAATCATATCAAACATTTTATAAATCATATAGAACATAAATTAAATATATCCATCCATAATAAATAACATCAACACATAAGATCATCAACCGCCACTGCATATCATATAAATTCATGAAAATATGTAAAGTATACAATGATATAAATCTCATAAGTGATACATCAAAAATGTGGCATAAGGCCGAGTCTATAAATCAAAGCATAAAATCAAGTCTACCTGGGAGATCCTATCATGTTGCCACCCAATGTGGCTGGTCTCTATCCAACCCCTAAAGGCATTGTCCTTGATGGTTTTATCCCTGAAGGCCCTGGCCCTAGTGGAGGCCCACCTAGCAGTCCCCTAGTAGCGGTTGTGTGACCCCTCTACTGGTGGTATGAGAATGGAAGCATCCAAACCTGGATCTAGTATAGCTGACCCATTGTGCTGGTGGTACAACCTCATGGTATCTGCCTCTATAATATTTTTCCTCCTTGGTGGACTCTCTAATCTCTCTCACTAGATTTGCAGTACATGTACCCTATGTATTTGTTTGTACCCTATCAGCTATGGCCACGGCCTATGCCTCCTGCCTCCTCGCGGTATCCCTCTTGGCTGTTAGTGTAGCTACCTAGGCCTGTAGTTGTACAACATGTCCCTGCACCTGGACTTGTTCCTAGGCCTGGGCAAGCTGGCCCTAAAGTTCCTGAACCTACACCTGTAAGCTTTGTACCTGCCCCTATAGCCCAACAATCTATGCCTATTGTCTCTATGGGGGCATCTTTACTATCAATGGCCATTGCCCAACTGGTCTTGACCTCCACCTCTTGGGGATAACCCCAAAGTCTAGCACACCACCTCCTCCACCACCACCATCATTCTCTCCCCTCCCCCTCCATCTCCTCCCCTAGGCTGTACGATCGGTCCTGCTTTCCTCCCTACATCCAAAATCAGCGTTGGCTCATCAGGACTAGATATCCATAGAAACAAATGTGTATGGAAGGACTCTACGTGATTTTTCATCATCTGGGCATCTACTATCTTAGGGTGGTACTACCAAAAAATAGGTTGTAAGTCGTAGTACTCAGCGCAGGCTACATCATAATCAATAGTCAGACCCCACTCTGGTATGTCCTACCACCATCGTGCATAATGCACTACCCTCTGTGGCATCCCCTGGATGCGCCCATACTGCCTATGGACCCTACCAAACATAAATCTCTACAAAATATAGGGTGTCCTCCCTATCAAATACTTGCTACAAAACATAAATGGAAGCTTTGCACCATCTGAGGGCCATGACTCGCAATCTAAGTAAGGTTTCCATATCACAGTATCCAGGTCACCCAATACCCAACTCCAGTACTCTAACTTTCCCAGCTTATGCTAGACAATTGGCCTTGAATATCCAAAAACGTACGGTTTCCTATTGCCCACACCCTATCACCAACTGGTCATGTGATCACTATATGCTCCCAGGCCCAAAGTTGTAGAAGTGTGCATCCTATTGATAAACTACCTGCTCGAAGATATACTACTTGATGTAGATCATGATATAGGTGTGCTAGCATACACCAACCCCAAGCATAAACTGTGTTGTGAGTAATCATGCTCTATAATAATCATCCCCAGCCAGCTGAAAGGCCTTTCAACCTATAGTTGGGGCAGAGAAATGCTCCAAAAAAGCTTGCTAGGACACAAGGTAATGCCTGTCGAGTCGCAATCAACTCTTGCCAAGATAAATCATAACCTGTAAGCCCATCATCATGAAAAATCTTCCATAGAGCGTTTGTCCCTCCCTGCTCCTCCACATCATACATAACTAAGGTCCCCATAATCGATATCTTGAGTATCCAATATACATCCTTCAGGGTCACTGTCATCTCTCCTGTAGGCAAATGAAATGTGTTGTGGTCGCTATGCCACCTCTCTGCAAGTGTTTTTAGTAGCCCTCGGTTAATCTAGTAATGGGGCATGTCAATCAATGAACTCAAGCCACACTGGTCTATAATGGAAAGATCTGCCAGAGTCAATCGTGGGATCATATCCCATGTCCCTAGAAAGCACTCATGAACCTGAAGGTTCCCTAAGCCACCCTCCTAGAATCAATATCAAAAAATCAAGTTAGCAAATCATTCAATTAGCCTATCAATCAAGCACGTCATCTAATCAAATAAGCTCATGTGAGATTCTGATCAAATCTTGAGGAGCAGTTAACCTTTCATTTGATTCTCATTTGTCATGAGATCGATCTATCAACCTATCCTATCTTTTCATCATTCCTCGCCTATCATGAGGACAATTATCTATCAATCAACATCAATCTATCTTGTTCTTGTTCCTTGCATATCATGAGGATGATTATTAATTAATCAACATCAATCTATCCTAACCTATTCATTGTTCCTCGCCTATCATAAGGATAATTATCAATCAATCAACATCAACCTATCCTGTGATCACTCCTCACCTATCATGAGGATGATTATCAAACAATCAATCAATCAACCTATCCTAATTATTGTTCCTTGCCAATCATGAGGATGATCATCAACCTATCAATCAACATCATTTTATCATCTACTGACATTATCCAAAATCATCAAAATCATCAATCTTGGTTGGATGCGCTAAAATAGGGTTTCTATGTGTCGATTTACCGAATGCGATGAAAGATGTGATGGACGCACCGAAACAGAGTCCTGATGCGCTATTTCATCGATGTGCCAGAAAATGGAACCTATGAGCTAGAACAAAGTCCCAACACGCCATTTTCCTGATGTGCTCCTTAATCAACCCTATGCATGACTCTATCACATGTATGCGCTATTTACTAGATGTGCCGAAGCGGAAGTTGTATGCGCTAAACTAATTTGGGGGTCCTAACCTAATGGGATGCGCTATTATAGGCTCCCTATGTGCTCTATCAGGTTGTGTAAGCGCTAATTCGCCTACCTTATGCGCTAAAACGTGAGAAAAATTCAAATTTTCAAAAGGAAATTAAGGTGCAAAAATCAAGATTTGAAATTCAAAAAGGTAGTTTTTGGGGTACATACCGAAGGTCCATATGCGGTCAGACGCTGGTGATGACGAACTCGCTCGAATCAGTGTGTGTGGCATGGAATTATGTCCATCTTTGCTCTACAGGCTCTCACTCTTCAAAATTCTAAGGTTATAAATGAACTTAACTTTTACCCTTTTACCCCTTTTAATGGTTATTTAAGGGGTAATAATGGTGGCATTTTATTTAATTTTTCAAAGGGGTCTTTTCTCAACTAATCAGTAGTGTGGAAAATCTCTTCTAAATTTTTTTGGGAGATAAATCAGGTCATCCTTATCAAATCTATCGATCATCAGCACATTATCAAAAAATCATTTAAACCATCAATTTTTTCTAAAAATCGTCAAAAAAATCAAAAATTCTTGATTTACCTCCCGAGGGGGTATCCTTTCATCATCATTGTAAAATCGAAGTCTAAGGCATGTCAAAAAAAAATTCATCATGGTCAGCAAAATTTATTCTTTGAAGCAATGCAATTGCGCACATCACTTCAAAGAGGGGCAAAATGTATGCACGCAAAAATAGTCTAGAGCATCATATTAATTAAATACCTGCTATTTGACTAATATTCTTATTTTCCTCTACTATTATAAATAAATTGAAAAATTTATTTATATGGTTCATATTCTAATTCTTCTTTTCCAAAATTCACCTTCTTGCTAAATTTAATTAAATGGACAAATAAATCAATTTGTTATTTAATTGGTTTCCCTTTCCCTCTTAAATTTGAATTTTTAAAGTCAAATTGGCATATTCTTCTAAAATTGGTTAAAATGCACAAAGGAATTTATTTGTCATTTTACTAATTTACCCTCTCTTATTAAATTGAATTTTTAGTTCAATTTAGGCACATTTCTACAACTTTCCTCTAACCACCTCCAACTCACCTGCCACCCCATCATGTGTCTCACAAATGAATTTTTATAAATTGGAAAATATGAAATATCTTCAACAAATTTGCAAACAATTTTGATCAAACTGAGACACATGGCTTCTCCTTCTTTGTGATTCCTTTCAACACTTGGCAATTTGTCTTGTTGACGGGAACCATCTCCTTGATTCCCTCTAACCTCTTGATGCTCTGTTGTTGATGCCATAGGATCACAATCCTGACCGTCCGTTGCTGCCACATCACCTTAAGGCTTAGAAAATCTATAAATAAAGCTCTTTGCTACAACATTTCAAACATGAAGATTTAGACAAGTTTATGCTATTGAATTTTAGTGCATTTGTGAGAGAATTTGAAGAGTATTTTAGATTAGTTTTGCATTTTTTAGCTCATTTTAGTGTTATAATGGAAATTTCATTTTGGATAGTTTGTCTCATTCCATCTTTTATTTAGCATTTACATTTGATCATCATCATTAGTCTCAGCATTTAGATTTTAGCATCATTCCATCCTAGGATCATTCAGTTTCTATGCATCAAATATTGGAAAATCCAAAAACATAGGCATGTAGATTCATTGTAGCATCTTGTTTCTTGAGTTGTCAATCTTTGCATGTTAATGTGCAGCCATAATAAGATCTCATAGCATAATTTATAGAATTCCTTGGGATTAGAGAACCATGGAGTGAATTAGAAGGAGAGTTGAAGTTTCATTTATATTACTTTTGATTTCCTTTTAAGTAATGCATTCCATGAAGCTGTGTTATACTAACGTTGTAGGACATATTTTATAACCACACACATACATTTAAAATAAAAATACAATGCATAATTTGAATGCATACATCATTCAACTAAACTATGTACATGCATACAAATTTAAAAATTTAAGATCTAGAACTATGCAATTTTAATACATGTACATACTAAAAAATAAACTTGAAACATTCACAAAAATCTCATTTTATGTCTAACACACACACACACACACACATATATTACATTTTTCCAACAGGAGAAATCATGATCTAGTAGATAGTCATAAAATATATACTATTATAAATTCATCATTATAAGTTCATAAATTCAACCAAATTCATGTCACTAAAAATATCCATCCAACCAAAATCATAAATTCACGTCACTAAAAATATCCATCCAACCAAATTCATAAATTCATCACACAAAATATCCATCGAACCAAATTCATAAATTCATAACTATAAGATCATTGTCTTAATTTATAAACTATTTTGGTTCTCTAATGCATCTCTTCATCTCTTTGTGTTTTCCTTTTGATAATTGGAAGTTCTCCTCTCCTCTAGCCATTTTCGATGCTCATCTAAGATCCCATCCATAGCCCTAACATCATCAACAACATTTTGCATCCTAGATGCAAACATCCTCAAAGGTGGTGCAATACATTCTTCATTTTGAATAATGTTGATCTTATCCTGAATGGTTCTAACATTGGCATTGATTTGTGCTTGCAAGAGAGCACAATCGATTTTAGGTGGTGGAGGTGGGGGGTTATGAGGTGGAGTGGGTGGAGGTGGATTACATATATTGTTGAATTGATCCATGTGATCTCTAAGATATAAGTGAACCTATATTAGAAATTTGTAATTTCAAAATGTAAGATACATGTTTAGGAAATACCCTTAAACCATTCAATAGAAATGGCCTAATTGAATACAAATGATAAAATGTGTAAGCCTCATTTATGTGTAAGGCATGTTACTTGAATGAAAAAACAATTAACTATTAATATAGGACAATTTATGAATGCTTTCAGGTTTACGGTTTAGAGTTTAAGATTTAGGTTTTAGGGTAATAAGATGGCTTAAGGGGATCTATGTAGTAAGGTACTAGTAAAAAATGACATGGCTTAAGTGAATAAAATTTGATGAAGATTCCCAAGGCAACCAAATTTCATTAAGTTCCTAGGCAACTTCACCAAATTTTGAGAACTTATTTGATCCCCTTAAGAAATGTCATATTAGGACCCCTTGAGACATCGATTTACGGTTTAGGGTGATAGGATGGCTTAAGGGGATCTATGTCTAGTGAGGTCCTAGGACAAAATTACATGGCTCTCGTGAATAAAATTTGGTGAAGTTTCCCAAGGCAAGTAAATTTCATTAAGGGCCTAGGAAAAAATTATGGCTTTAGGGTTTAGGGTTTAGAGTTTAGAGTTTAGGGTTAGGGTAATAGGATGGCTTAAGGGGATCTATGTAGTAAGGTCCTAGGACAAAATGACATGGCTTAAGGGAATAAAATTTGGTGGAGTTTCCTAAGGAAACAAGATTTCATTGTAAGGTCCTAGAATGAAATGAATGCTTTAGTGTTTAGGGTTCAGATTTTAGAGTTCATGGTTTAGGGTTTACGGAACTTAGGGTGATGTTTGGGTGGCCCGTGTAATAATGGACTTGCAAGTTAGTGAACAACATTTTCCTATGGAACAGTTGATTGAGATAGCTCTTGTTTCGACTGAACAACCTAGATCATGAAATCTCATTCATATTATAATCTTGCACAATCTTATTATTGTTAAATTTGGTTGCCTTGGGAAACTTCACCAAATTTTGAGAACTTCTTTGATCCCCTTAAGAAATGTCATATTAGAACCCCTTAAGACATTTGTTTATGGTTCAGGGTGATAGGATGGCTTAAGGGGATCTATATAGTAAGGTCCTAGGACTAAATGACATGGCTTAAGGGAATAAAATTTGGTGGAGTTGCCTAAGGCAACCAAATTTCATTTTAAGGTCCTAGGACAAAATGAATGCTTTAGGGTTTAGGGTTTAGGTTTTAGATTTTAGAGTTCAAGGTTTAGGGTTTAGGGAACTTAGGGTGAATTTTGGGTGGCCCTTGGAATAATGGACTTTCAAGTTAGTGAACAACATTTTCTTGTGGAACGGTTGATTGAGATAGCTCTTTTTTTGACTGACCAACCTAGATCATGAAATCTCATTCATATTATAATCTTCCACGATCTTCTAATTGTTAAGTTTGGTTGCCTTGGGAAACTTCACCAAATTTTGAGAACTTCTTTGATCCCCTTAAGAAATGTCATATTAGGACCCCTTAAGACATCAATTTATGGTTTAAGGTGATAGGATGGCTTAAGGGGATCTATGTAGTAAGATCCTAGGACAAAATGACATGGCTTAAGGGAATAAAATTTGGTGGAGTTGCCTAAGACAACCAAATTTCATTTTAAGGTCCTAGGACAAAATGAATGCTTTAGGGTTTAGGGTTTACGAAACTTAGGGTGAAGTTTGGGTGACCCTTGGAATAATGGATTTGAAAGTTAGTGAACAATATTTTCTTATGGAATAGTTGATTGACATAGCTCTTGTTTCGACTAACCAAACTAGATCATGAAATCTCATTCATATTATAATCTTCCACGATCTTATTATTGTTAAATTTGGTTGCCTTGGGCAACTTCACCAAATTTTGAGAACTTCTTTGATCCCCTTAAGAAATGTCATATTAGGAGCCCTTAAGACATTGGTTTATGGTTTAGGGTGATAGGATGGCTTAAGGGGATCTATGTAGTAAGCTCCTAGGAAAAAATGACATGGCTTAAGGGAATAAAATTTGGTGGAGTTGCCTAAGGCAACCAAATTTCATTTTAAGGTCCTAGGACAAAATGAATGCTTTAGGGTTTAGGGTTTATATTTTAGAGTTTAGGGTTTAGGGTTTAGGGAACTTAGGGTGAAGTTTGGGTGGCCCTTGGAATAATGGACTTTCAAGTTAGTGAACAACATTTTATTGCGGAACAATTGATTGAGATAGCCCTTGTTTCGACTGACCAACCTAGATCATGAAATCTCATTCATATTATAGTCTTCCACGATCTTATTATTGTTAAATTTGGTTGCCTTGGGAAACTTCACCAAAATTTGAGAACTTCTTTGATCCCCTTAAGAAATGTCATATTAGGACCCCTTAAGACATCGGTTTATGGTTTAGGGTGATAGGATGGCTTAAGGTGATCTATATAGTAAGGTCCTAGGAAACAATGGCATGGCTTAAGGGAATAAAATTTGGTGGAGTTGCCCGAGGCAACCAAATTTCATTTTAAGGTCCTAGGACAAAATGAATGCTTTAGGGTTTAGGGTTTAGATTTTAGAGTTCAGGGTTCAGGGTTTAGGGTTTAGCGAACTTAGGGTGAAGTTTAGGTGGCCCTTGGAATAATGGACTTGCAAGTTAGTGAACAACATTTTCTTGTGGAACGGTTGATTGAGATAGATCTTGTTTCAACTGACCAACCTAGATCATGAAATCTCATTCATATTATAATCTTCCATGACCTTATTATTGTTAAATTTGGTTTCCTTGGGAAACTTCACCAAATTTTGAGAACTTCTTTGATCCCCTTAAGAAATGTCATATTAGGACCCCTTAAGACATCAGTTTACAGTTTAGGGTAATAGACTGTCTAGTTTATGAATAGACTGACTATTTCCATAATAGAAACACATAATTGTGTATTATTAAGATTGAGTTTGATGTATATTTTAACTTGATATATTTTTAATTGAATATAAGATTATTTTATTTAACATTTTTTTCATTAATATTTCCCACTTAAATGAATTTTATGATATAAAATATATAATAAAATTAGTTAATGTTGAATATTATTTTATTTCAGATTATTTGGAATTGAAAGAACCTAAAAGAAAGAAAAGAAAAATATTTAGATTCTTTTAGTGTGTAGGTAACTAGTGCAAATTGAGATTTTAGACTAAACTAGAAGCCTAATTAACAATTAATTGACTAGAATGAGAGTTAAGATTGTCGAAAGACAAGAGACAACACATGCAAACAAGAAATGGAAACAAGGCATGACTAAGAGAGATCAAAACATAAAATAGAAATGAATGCAAATATTATCTAATTGAGTGACAATTGGAAATGGATTGTATAAGGATTTAGGAATTTGCTAACTAAATTTGCAAACAAACATTGATAATTTATGAATTGTAACAATTCTTTAACATATTGTTTTCTAATCTAATTATAATTTAACATTGAAAGTAAAGTTTAAAATATTATTTTCTCCATACAATGCAAATGAAATTTAAAACGTTTAAGCAATGCAAATGAATTTTTTCCATTATCAAGTATTCTTGAGCTCGAAATCAGGGTTTTCAAATGCAAAATGATTTGTTTGATTTCAATTTAGAGTTTTAGCAAAAAAATTTGTTTGAATTCAATTTAGGGTTTCAAGAAGCAATTAGGGTTTTTAATGTAATTTTTTTGTTTCATTTCAAACTAGGGTTTCCAAAACCTTTTTTTTGTTTGATTTGAATTTAGGGTTTCAAAACCAATTAGGGTTTTCAAATGCAATTTTTTTTATTTCATTTCAATTTAGGGTTTTGAAATGCAATTTTTTTTGTTTCCTTTCAATCAGGGTTTTCAAATGCAATTTTTTTTTGTTTGATTGAACAATCTAGGTTTCAAAAGCTAAATTTTGTTCTTAAGATATAATTTAAGGTTGATTTTTTCTTCTACTTCTACAAATCATCATTTCTATTGTTACAGGTAAATAAAATGCATAAAACATTAAATAAATTGGAAAAAAACATGCTAAATTCTATTATTCTATAAAAAAATTCAAAAAATCAAAAAAGTTGGGGGTGGAGGCACACTTGGAGGTTGCTTATAATGTCATTTTCGTCCTTGCCAATTTAGGATCCCATGTTGTTTGAATGAACTGATTTTTATTTATTTATTTTAAATAAATACCACCTTAAAACGAGATCTCGTTTCACGTTCGTCGGTTTGGGACCCATTAACAAACGAGATCTCTTTTTTTGAAAAATGAGATCCTGTTTATAATTTAGGCTCAGGATCTCGTTTACAAAAATCAGGATCCCGTTTTTGCAATGCTGATTTCCTTTTTTTGGCTAAGGTAAAAACTTCCACATTTTATGGACTCAACTTCTTGCACTTACCCAATCTATCTTCTATTGTAGGTGAGGGGTGCATTGTCGGTGCTACTCTGGATGAAGGTTTTGTTTCTGTCTTGGATCTGTGTGGCGTGTGTAGCCTAGGAGGCATTTCTTGGTTCTCTATGGCAGTGTCTGAGGGTGTTGTTGGGGTTGGGGTTGGGTGTCGATTTCCCTTCCTGTTATTTTTTTGGTTGTCGTCCCTATAGTGGGTGTGGTTATGCGTTGATTTATTTGAGGTTGTCAAGTTGAAGAATGGGCTTATTTATGCTCCTACTCGACGTAGTCGGAGAGCTTGGGGGCTTATCTATTGCCCTATTTTTCTTCTTGCCTCTTCTTGGTTATCTTTCATTCTTGCCTACTATTTGTTCGGTGGCTTTCTTTTCAGGGTTCCTATTTTTCAAAGTGTTTTGGGTCCTTCTTGTCCCCTCTCTTTGGTTTGGTGGTATCTTCCTCTGGTTGGCTGTGTGGAGTTCTGGACCTTCTCTAGCTTTGACCGATGTGTTGGGGTTGCTTGGTGTGCTCTTTTGCTAGGCCTTCTCCTTACTTATGTCATGTTTGGGTCACCCTATTCCTCCTAGGGTTTGGTTGGTCTTGTTCATTCTGAGTTTGGGACTCTACATTTGGTGGTCTTCTAGCTTGTGTTTCTTTTTGCTACTATGTTCTTCTCTTTGTAGAGTAGATGTGTGGCGTGGGGTTGCTTGGAGGTCGGCTTTCGTGTTCTTAGTGGGGAGTTTCCTGCTGGTTTCCTTGAAGCTTTGTGGTGGGTGTTGAAGCCCAAGTGTTGTTCTATGATATTATTTCTCTTGGGGGGGAATTTTTATGTGCCCATGCTTTTTCTATCTAGCTTTGGCCTCTAGTTGAAATTTGTCTGCAGGTGGTGGTTTTTCCTCTTTTGCTATTTTTTCTCCTTTAGAGGATGAGGTTGTTGGAGCTACTCATCATGGTTCCATTAGACTTTGTCCAATTTGATGCTTGTTTTTGGTTGGCTAGGTTATTGTCTTTTCTTTCTCTTTGGACCCAACTTTGTGTGCTCATTGTGGAGGTTTATGCTTCTTCCACCCAATACCTGATGCTTGTGCTACTAAGGGATGTTATGTTTACCCTTCCTACTGAAGTTGCTTGGTTTCTTTAGTTGGTGTCTCCTATTAAGAGGGAGATTGCTCCTATTGAGGTGGAGTGTTGGCTTCTATTGAGGTGGAGCTTTTTTTGGCTTGGATTTTCATGGTTTTGGTGTTAATGGGTTTCATTTCATCCTCTCCTATAGAGCGGAACCCTCTCTTTTAGAGGTGGAGGTTGGGTTGTCTTTTCAGATGTTTTGGCACTGCTGGTTGGTTGCTTTACAATGCTTTGTTGTGTTTCCCATTACCCCTATTGAGGTGGGGTGTTTGGTTTTTTTTATTCCTTTAGGAATCAGGGTTTTGTTGGTGTTTCACACTATTATGGTTTTTCCTTGTTGCTCTCTTATTGAGGTAGGGAGGTGGGGAAAAATGATAGGTCTCGAAGGGTTCTTTGGCAACCTTTTTTGTTTTAGTTCTATGTTGAGCAGTTGTTTCGCTATGGAGTGGAGGCTGCAGGTTGTGTTTGGTGACTAGCAGATTAAGGAAATTCCTTTAAAGATGTTTTGAGGTTAAGGCCTTTGTGTTTTCCTAGCTTTTGAGGGTTTTCAGTCCCTTCAAAGTTTTTTCTTGCAGTTTACTTTGTCTTTTTTACCTTTTGGTAGACTATTGATGTTGGGCTACTAATTGTTTGTGATCTTATCTTATTGCAAATTTTTGTCTTTTTATGGGATTTCAGGTCCCCTCAAAACCTATATGTAAGGGGTTTATGGTCCCCACAAACCTATTGTTTTCTAATCAAAAACATTATGATGGCCATGTGGGAAAATAAATAGAGGATTGGGAAAAAGGTTAATCTTGCTCAGATGATATACACATATTCTAAATTTAAAATTTCCTTTATAAAGTTAGTAAGCTAGAGATAAAGCACTTATATAATGCCCCAAGCTACACACCTAGAATATTAGCTAGGCAAACAAAAAAAATTTAAATAACCGTATACAAATTAATTCATCATTCATGATACAAAAATGAAATAACACTCTAAACACTAGCCTACATGTAAGTTTCATGTCCATCAAAATGACACAATGAAACCAATGACACAAATTACCTTATCATTAATACACAAGGTGGCACAAGAAGAAGACTTACTAGTCACAGAGCATAAATGGGTTGGTTGATAAGTACAAGGCACATTTGGTTTCCAAGGTCTTTTCACAAGTTGCTAGAATTGACTACATAGAGACGTTTGCACCCATGGCCAAGATGACTTCAATCTAATTCACACTTACTATTGCTACTACACATGGCTGGGATGTGAATCCAAAGGATGTGAAAAGTGTTTTTCTTCATAAATACCTTGATGAGGAGATCTACATGGAATAACCTCTAGGATTTGTTTAGGTTTGATTCTTATTTTTAAATTTAGGAAATCCCTCTATGGCCTCAAATAGGCCCCTCAAGCTTGCTATGAGAGGATGGATTCCTTCCTCTTAGCTTTAGGTTTTACTCTTGATGTCATTTAAATCCTAATGTATATCTCTTGTGATAGGGTGATTCATTGTTTATACTTGTAAGTTATATGTTGATGATATTTTGATCAAGGGGAGATATTCATCTACTAAATTATAGTCATGGAGTTAGCTCTAAGTGAAAATGTTGACTCGATAGACTTGGGTTTATTACATTAGTTCCTTGGTATTGAAATTTCACAGTTTGAATCAAGGATCACTCTTGATCCGCGTTCTTTGCTTCACATTCAAATGAATATAAGCCACCTTTGACTCTCTTTCTATCTAGATTCAAGATTGAGGTTTATTATACTACACCATTGGTTGATGCTACTTTGTATTAACAACTTATTAGTAGTATCATCTATTTGACTCATGCCAAGCTTGATATTTCATATTTAGTAGGCATGGTTTTGAGATTCATGCAAGAGCCTCATGAGTTTCACTAGTAACCTTCACTACTTTTAGGGTACTTTGAAATTTTGGATTCACTATAGATTTTGTACAAAGGTTGACTTGGTTGGATACAAAGATTCAAATTAGGTTGGTGATACTCAGAATAACAAGTCTACTTTAGGTATAGTTTCTCACTAGGTTTTGGTCTTATTAGTTGGTCTAGAAAAATAAAAAACTCTATTTACTTATCATCCATAGAGGTGGAGTATGTGGGGCTATTAATGAAAGTATTGAGGCTCTTTGGCTTTAGGTCATTCTCGTTGAGTTTTGTATTCTATTTAGGTAGCCCACTGTCATCAAGTACGATAATTAGAGCATCATTTAGATATGCAAGAATATGGTTTAGCATCGACAAACCAAACACATAGATATTCATATGCATTATATTTGAGAGAATATTCATGGTTAGATCATTGACATAGTATTTTCCAATCTTCAGAGTTGGTTGCTAAAATTTTTACTAAATCCTTTATTGAGAGCAATTTTGTCCATATATGAGCTCTTCATGGGGCATGATCTACTTTGGAAACAACATCATCTTTGAGGGGGATTTTTAGTCCTCTTCTCTTTATTTTATCTCTTTTGGGGGGATTATTTTCCCACTATATTTTCTCCCTTTCTCTAGTTTATGATAGATTGTGTTGTACTTGAGTACCTCATCAGGTCTAGCTATTGATACCTACTTTCTTTGTGCCCACCTAAGCTATTCTTAAAGTGGGTGTTAGTGGATATATATTATTTGATGCATTATTCACATGGATATTTACACATTGTGTTAACCCTACTTAGGTGTCCTAGATAGTAAGAGTTAGATTGACACCTCTTATGAGGGAGTTAAATTGCAACTTGTTTTAGTAAGTGTGATTCAACTTCCTCATTAGATCCACTATTTAGGGTGGCATTTTCTCCCCTCTCTCATATTTATACATCCTATTTATGGTTAATATACATTCTAATTTATCCATTTTCATGTCTATCATTTTTATTTTATTATTTTATTTAATTTGGTAGGTAGGAGCATGCGATTTACTAACATTTGTGGCTTGATTTTATTCTAGCATTTTATCTAGACATCTTAGAAAATTTTACACAACAAACACTAGAATCATGGAGGGAAAAATAATCTATGAAGGAAAAATAGTAGGAGGTGTATTGTAAGGTGATAAAATAGATAGTGAGCTTTACCAAGGTGAAAAAGATACTCAAGGGATTATAAGGGGAAAACCATTATGGATGAAACATCTAGAGTAGATACACTCAAAGGACAAGTAATAGTTACTCTCATTCACCTCTAGTACTTGATCCCATGGAGAAGATAAAATAATTCATTTCTTGATGGAAATATATCTAACCAATGGTTAACAAAGAACATGATTTTCTCACCTCCACACCATTGTGGCCTCAAGTGGATTTAACACTAATCTGACCAATTTAATAGTTTGCAATGGGAGATATCCTATACAATAGTGCTAGGGAAATAATTTGACACAATATATGGCTATAAATGAGACTTCAAAGAAAATAGTGCCAAAAATCCAATCACAACTACTAAAATTCATTGTAGAACTCTCATTACCTTTGCAACAACAATTAGGAATAGTGATAACTAGGTTACTCTAAAAAATGTAGAGTTGGGATATACAAAAGTCTAAAATCAAGGAGGATATTATAAAGAATATGAGAAAAATAAATTGGATGACGTGTAGGAAAAATATGTCATGTCACATGTAGATTTGAATACTACGACTGGTAACAGATCAAGAAAACATGAAATAGTATCAATACACACTATAGATCAATACTATCTAAGTTGGTGTGCCTCTAGAAAAGATTTAAAATTTAGATTGATTACTTAGAGATACAAATAGTGCATGCCTCTAACTCATAAGATACTTAAAATTGTGATACAAGAATACAAATGAAGAATTGACACAATTAATTGTAGCACTTGCAAGAGTAAAGAAACAACATTATATCCTAGATGAAATTTTTTGAGGAAGTGGTGAGTTTTTAGATAGCTCCATAGACATGCCTATTAATAGATGCACACCAATTAAGTGACTCCTTCTTTTATAAGTAATAAGAAGATTTTTTTATTAATATTAATAGGCAGTTCTACCACCTACAATAAGTTATATTTTAGTGGAATACTTTATACAACCTCTTTGCAAACATGTATAAAAATATCCTACCATAATATGGACTTGATTATAGTTTTAAGCCAAAGTCTTTCACAACAACACTTGATTGTGAACATTATTTTGACTAAAATAGCTTAATATTTTATTTTTGGTAGTAAAAATTAGATATATAGCATGTCTTGAGGATAAGATATGGTTGAAGAAAAGAGACAATATTGGTAAGAAAGATCTAATCCACTCCTATTACGTAGAAAACCCAAAGGGGAAACCTAATGGAGGCTACTAGTGAAACCTTGCAAGGGAATCAAAGGATGAAAACAAGATAACACATCCTTGTGTGGAAAAAAGTCATTAGAGTTACCAAAAATCACCATAATAGCAATTCAACACATGTAAAAAAATTGTATATGAAATGGAGAGCATGCATGTGTTACATCTAGATAGGAATAAGCATATGAATTTAGGTAGAGCATATATGGAGAGGTGAGAGACATACAAAATAAGTGTAATAGGTATATGATAATTAGAAGAGGTTAAGAGAGATAATTGTATGATTGGTAGAACATGCATTGAAGGATAGATAAAGCATGTATGATGTACTACATTATATGATGAATATATGAGAAGAATATGGGAGTTATATATGTTTAAATGGTGTATAAGTATATGCTTATTTTACTGTATTATTTTGTTATACACTAAATTATTTTTTAATCCATCGCATTAGGGTAAACAAAACTATAATATGAAAATAATATAGATTTTTTATATGTGATTTAGTGTCAATATTTTCCATAAAATCAAACACAAACTTATTACTTAGATTCTTGACATTCTCTAGGATTTTGACCAACTTTATGAATAGGTGTTAAAAGTTCAAGATCCCTCTTCTAGGAAATACTATGCCCTTGAGTAATGCATGAAAGTTGTCCCTTACGAAATTTTAGATTCACAATGAATTGTATGTGACCAACCACTTACTCAAGCCAACTTAATTACATAATTTTTACTATGGCTATTATAGACAAATTTCCTAGTTGTGATGGCTTCCCCAATGAATTATATAAATATTTGTGGACACTATTAATCTAGAGCATTTTTAGGCTTATTTGGAAGCCTATAATTATTTATCTCTTGTTTATATTATTAATAAAAGAAACATTGCATTCACACTTAGTCTATAAATCCTAAATAATCAACAATTGGTAGTTGCCACAACTCTTCCTCTTTACCTTCGATATTTGATTCCTCATATCATTTGTCCTACGCAAAAAAGATCCAGCAAAAGAAAATAAATCTTGGATAATATTATTATTTGGAAATGGATGAAATGGGCTCTTTGCTCTAAAAAATAATACATCATAATAAAATAATATTTCACAAAAGTTTATTATATCATTAAAGTTTCATTTAATTTTTCCATGCTCTAGTATTAGATTTTGGCCCTAAGTTTCTTTATTTTATACAAATGTTTTTTATAGATGCCTTTGCTTGACTATCCATTAGTGGTAGGCAATTCTCCTCTTTTGGTCCTTTTAGGTCTATTTGGTAGGGTCATTTTCTTGCTTGTACGTTTTTTTAGTTGTGGAAGGCTTTGGCTAATGTTACTTATTAGAAGCATATCATAGTTATTTCCCTTCCCAATTTCAATCAACTCCTTAATGACCACTTTGATAATATTTTTTTCTTTTCTAGAGGAAGAAGATTATGCCGTACTTTTATGTGTCTCGACACTTTCTATTTAGCTTCAAGAGATAGCAAATAGTGATATAAAAACCAATAATATTGTTAATATTTCCTACCCAAGCCTCCCTAGCTCAATATGTTTGGTTAGAAATGGATTGATCATGTGATACTTTTAGGTTTCTTGGAATCCTTTTGGGGTTTTCATCTTCGTCTTCTTCTTCTCTTTGGTTATCCTTTATTGCTCTTGTTGAGATACAAGTATAGTATTTGATGGTTGATCGTAACTCTCTTTTTCTAAGATATTTTAGATTTATTATAAGGTGTGTGTAGCCACTCATGTTTATTACTCTTCTTGGTGTGCTCCTTCTAAGGCTTCCTACTAGAAACTTGAAAATTTATGAAGGAATTTTTATGGCCTTCTTTTAAGAAAGGAAAGGGATTCCACAAACTTCCTTGATAATTATATTTTATTCCTTGTGAATTGGAAGGGATTGATCATTATTAATATCCAATTAGTAAAGGTTGGCCATAGACGACTGTAGCTGATGGAGATTTAGAACTTTTAATTTTGCCCATAGACGACTGTAGCTGATGGGGATTTACAACTTTTAGTTTTGCCCATAGACGACTGGGGGATTTGCAACTTTTAATTTTGCCCCTGGACGACTGCAGCTGATGGGGATTCACAACTTTTAATTTTGCACTACATTACAAAATCCTCTAACTTTTGGTGGGTGAAGCTTCCTGGGCGAGCACATCCTAACTGAGCATTGTCCCTTTTTTTCTATATTTGACGCGCCTTCGTTTAATTATAATCCTCATCAAGCGAAGGAGCACCAAAAAAACCTACCCACCAGTGCATTGAAAGGGCAGGATTATGGAAGATGAGGAGATCCAGGTAACAGATGACATTACCATTTTCTCCTAAGTTTCAATGTTTTTCGTCTTTGACGTCTTGGATGTTTTTCTTTGATGGACAGAATATGGAGTCGGATGAGGATACTGCTCCTCAAGAACCATTTTCTGTTGTGGTTGAGCAATCGCCAGTGCGGAGAGGTGAGGAGGGGGGACGGACGGCTGTTGAGCATCATATTGGCAGTGCCCAAAGGTGTGAAGGGCTGTTATGGGCGACACAATTGCTTTCAACGTATTATTGGTCGCAGACATGGTAGCTTTGCTGGCTTCTTTGGCGGTCGGTATGATTTTGGCCACTATGTCGCATATATCTGCAAACATGGAGTATTTGATCCGCACCAGTCTATGGACAGCAGCAGTGTGCTTCCTTTTGACATTCCATGGTGCAGCATATGTGGTGGTGCTCCCCAACCATAAGTGGATTGTCCTCTGTTTTGGTGGTGCGGTTACCATAGCGTTGGCACTGCTGTTATTCTATCAGCTTCCCATAGTGTTCTACCAAGTTTTTAGGAAGGGGAGAGGGACTACTAGTCGTGTGGGTTAAATTTGTGTGCATATAATCATAGGATTTTTTATTTTTTTTAAATGTGAAATGGTTTCTCGCCTATCTACTATCTACAACTAAAATTTGGAGATGTGACTCCTTAGACAATTCTTATCTAGTGTACCTTTCTTGACCATGTCTTCAACTACATAGGCAATGCCATTTTACTTCTCTGCAACCTATTGCATGTAACATCAAATTTATAAGAAGAATCATTTATTTTTATTCCATCCAATCAATAAATCCTTTTATTAGATCCTATAAATTAAAGAAGTTCATTTCATAATGTGTTTCTCCAAAAGTTAACACTTCAAAAAATAGTTTTTGCATATGCATAGGTAATATTCACCAATATTTCTGAAGTTTATAATGGAATAACACTTTGGATAGCCTTTTTGCATGAACATATTGTTCCATTTGAGTGAACCTAAGTGGTTTAATCAAAAAATGAAATCTTGATCTTTACAATGTACAAAATCATAATTACTTTATCATATTCTAATATATGACTCAAAAAAATTATTTGTGTGCAATAAATTTTAAAAAATCAAATAATTTAACTATGAAACAAAAAAATTTGGTCCTATAATAAAAACAATAATGCATGGTGCTTTTAAAATAATTATGAACATAATGTGACTAAAGCTTATCACACAAGAAAGTAGTATTACTATGAAGATTTGAATTAATTCTTCCTCTTCTTCCTCCTAGTATAAGGAGAAGGAGGAGGAGGATGAGGAATCATCTAACCATAAAATATCTAGAACCAACTTTACAAGTGGATCCAAATAAATATTTAATGTGGCTAAATACATCACTAAAGATGTACCACAGATAATTATTTATTTTATATAATTAAAAATATATATTCTTGTTTAAGGTGTACAACACCCTTTCCTAACGAACTCCCACTTGTTATATACATTACATAAGGGTCTATTAATGAAATATATCATCATACACATCCATGAAACCACATGAACCTTTAACATGCTTTCATAATCCATCAAGATACCTACAATAACATCCAATGTGACCACCATCTCAACAAATAACTCTTCTCATCCTCCAACATGCCACCTATGGAAAAAGAGAACAAACCAAGGTGAAGATGTACCAATCCAAAAAAATACAAACATCAAATCCAGGTGATAACAAAGGCTCCAAGTTTTTTGTCAAATGAAGAAAAATCCACATGACTAGAAATAGCAACCACAAAAAACAATAATACAAACAATCATCCCTTACTCCATAGGTATAAAATAACAAAAGAACTAACACTGACAAAATATCCAACCCATAAACCGTAATTACAAGCTCTATGTATAAAACTAGGATCAATGAAGAACATATGTATCCAAGAACTCCCACTACATGTGTAATGTCAAAATCTAAAAATAGATCAAGGAATACAAGTCTACCAATAAAAGTTCATACTAAGATGTGGCTCAATAAAATCATGAAATAACTAATAACTATAAAAATGATCCACACATATAATAAATTTGTTTGTATACTCTCACTACAAGTCGCTATAACTCTCCCAATTCCACTACACCAAACCATGTGAGCATGAACCAAGAAGTAGCCATAGAACATATATATATATATATATAAACTATAAACCATATCACATAACATGTCCTTTTACCAACACCTCAAAGTGCTAAGCTATTTTAAGTAAGATCTCATTGACAATCCCAACTAAAAGCTTTAACAACACCCAAATTTTAAATCTTCAAAATCAAACAAAATATATCCCATATAACCAACATGGATGTAAGCCTCTCTAAACAAGGAATATTATATTCAAATCCATTTCATAACCAAGAATAATCCCAATAAAATATCTTAAAATCCTCATAAGTGACATCATAAATCAAACTTATATGCACAAAGAGACAAACATGCACAAAAAATTTCAAATGAACCCTTTGAAACTAAAAAGCATATCTCAATATCAATATCTATAAGAAAACAAATCATAAAATATAATGAATTTGAAAGAAAAGTGGGAAATACCTCTCAAATAATTATCTACCAAGTAGACCAAGAGTGGGGAATGAGATTGCTCCTTGAGGATACACCAAGCCACAATGACTCTCTCCAAGAAAAATATCCTCTATAGGTATATCATAAAATCACATCCATATATAGAGATGAAGGCTCATCAAACTTCCTACTAAAACCTTCAAAGATTAATTGTCTCAATAATTTCTCTAAAATTGAGAGAAATATAGCCTTACCCAAGTCTCCAAGTATCCATGAGTAGATCTAAACAACATTGATACATGGTAAGATCCAAATATAACATCACACTCTCATTTAGCTCCCAAGAACATGACCAATGTACTCAACACCAAGAGAGACATTTAGATTATTGTTAAGGCTCCAACTATAAAATCAAGAATACATCATGATGTCAATGTTCTAACATCTCCTCAAAAGAAAATCATATGCTCCAATGAACATACCTTTTCTCCTAAGAGCACTTATATCATTCTAGTACTCTAATGTATAATTACAAGTCCACTATGGCACAATACCAATCATCCTCTCAACTCTCAAATTGACAATCACAAACTAATACCTCAATGAAAGACTCCAAGAGTCCTCCATAGGTGAAAATTCAAATTTGCGTCATACTTTTGTGAAGGAAATGATCAAAATTGGTCTAACTTTTTAACTTGAATAACTAAAAAGTGACATATTTTTTGAAATATGAAATGATGTAAACTAATGAAATTTAGAAATTTTAGTGTATTTAAAACTATTTAAATACATTTTTTAAAAAAAATTGACACAATAATTTAGTTTTTTTTCCATTTTGATTAAAAAAAATCTTAAGTTTATGTGTAATGAAAGCACAATTATTTGATGGGACATCAACTTTTATCTTATTTTTTTATCAAAAATAAAAAAATTAATGTATCATCTTGTCATGGAATCTCTTCTTTAGTGTGCCATATTTTTTTCAAGTTATTAATAAACTTTAATATTTTTTTCTTGAAAAGACAATCAACCTTATATTTTTGTACCGATGACCTAATTTAAGTAAAACTAAAATATAAAATATAAAAAATAATTAGAATATATATATAGTAACAACACTTATAGATCTATGAAAAAGTAATTTTTATTTTATTTTTAAATATCATTTATATGAGTAGAAGTTGTGAAAACAAGTTTTTTGAATAATTTTTTTTTTTTTGGTAAATTGGCCCTGAAGTGATGCTAGATATGTATTTATTGGACACTTCTAATTGGAAAAGTTATGCCTAAGATATAATAATGAATCTTTCTAGACCATATGTTTGACAAAAATTGACTTATACTTGGAAATTTTTAAATTCATATTTTAGTAATAAGTTTGCCTAATTTGAGATACAACTTTGAATTATTACCCCTATGGATAACCAAGATGTCAAAATCTACAATAAAATGAAGATAACCATCTCATGTCAATGAAACTAAAGATGTCAAATAACTCTCATTACACCAAACATGATTGAGCTCCTTCATGATACCAACAACTAGTGCAAAAGATCATCCATCACCAAGTGATGAATCCACATCATTGTCAAATCTCCCACTGAATGATGATACTAATCTCTCCATGGAATCGTGATAACCATCTCTTAAGTAAATATCACCTATGGTCCACACATGGTAAAATACAATACCAACAACTATAAAGAATAAAGTAAAACCAAGATCTACAAGCCAAGAAGATAAACCACCACCAAAATATCACTATTAAAAGCTTCCACTGAATAACTAACCAAGATATTAGGTCTAGAAATAGGACCAAAGGTTCTAACCATAAATTTTATGCCATCGCTAATGTCAAAATGGAACAAACGATGGCACTTGGGTGGTGCAACATTAGACTGGTGACACTAGCAAGATAGTTATTGCTAATAGACTCCAAGAAAAAATAGATGGTTGTTTTTATTTTTTAAATTTTAGAAAAGGTCATAGGGAGCTAGTTGTAGTACTCAGCTAATTGGGGGCTATGTTTGGGAGCCTAAGGCCTACTTGATTGGAAGTTTCTAGTTGGGGTTGATAAGCATCAACAAGGGTTGACACTACCATTGTCAATGACATACTAGATATCATAGGGTCTAAAAATCTCTATACATCCCCCTTATTTAAAAAAAAAAATAATGCATAGGTTTTTTATAATGATTTTAAAAACTTTATAGACCTTTACATGACTATATAATCATACAACTAAGAAAAGGGGATTATTTTTTTACCTCTAGGCCCTAGTAGCCAAAATAGGTCAAATTTTATAAAAATATTTGTCTCTCGATCCTCTTGGATCCAATGGTGGGGTCCATTTAATCTTAGGGGGTCATCTATGATATTTTCTTCATCAAACCCTCATGGTGAACACCCAAAAAAATCCCTATTTCTAAATTATTTTAAAACCATAGATATACAAAAATAACCACTCATTTACAAACCCGTGTTGGTGTGAATTATGTGTTTGACCTAACTAATTCACCTAGTAGGTCTTATTCACATGTTAAGTTTACTTAGGTTCTAGGAATATTTCTAAAAGTCTTAATTGACATTAGGTCTTATCTTATATTTTATCATTTTCTTATGTCCTAGGTCATTTAATATTAGTTGTCTTATTGCATAGGATTAAGAAACTTGTCATGATATTGTCTAATCGTATCTCTCAACTTTTTTTATATAAGCAAGGTATCATATGTACATTTCAATCAATTTAAGTCTTGTAATCCATGTAATAATATTGGGATTTAATCAAATCCATTGTACCCATAATAAAAAATATATTTTTTCTCTCTTTGTTCACTAGACCAAAGCTTCAAACCGTTGTTTTCTATTGTGTCATATGGTGGTCGAATTGAGTGAAAAAAAATCCAAATCTAACTTTCTCAAGACTCCTAAACACAATGGAACAATAAAAAAAATTTACCACTATAGCCAGAATAGTTTTAATCACCAAATCTCATCAAAAACATACATTCAAATATAAGATTAACATATATTCATAATTCCTCTCCAATTCTGCAAATCATATATGTTACCTCAATTTTTGTTGAATCCTTATAATTTTGGTTAAGCTTTGGTAAGTTTTTCATTGATCGTCAGACTCCAAAAAGGTTCTCAAAACCTTGCCGATTTTTTATAAAATTTCGTTAACTAATTGTTATCCCGACAAATTATTAAAAGTTTGTGTTTTTTTTATGATAGTCTTTGTTCAAGACATTTTTATATTATCAGAACCATGTCGAGTTGCGATGAGGTTTTCACAACCTAGTCTAAATTCAATATAAGTAAAGCAAGTTATGCATTCAATCAAAAGTGGAGAAATTGAAGACAAAGTTAAGCATTTCAAAACCTTTTGAAGGTTTCTAAACCTTTGTTGGAACCTGACACTATTTCAGAAACCTCATCGGCCTTTGACAAGGTTTTCACAACTAAGCTCGCAGTTGACACAATTTGAACATTTTGGTTTCAACATGGATTTTCATAAAGTTTTGGAAATTTTGAAAGAAATGATGAATCATTTTAGAACTTCCTTGAGGTTTCAAACCTTTTTTAAACCCAACAAGGTTTTTGCAACCTCAAGAAAAGATGATGGAACCAATTTTATGAGAATTTCTTCTTCAAGGTGCATTCTTAATAAAGCCCTTTGGACAATTGTAGAGGTTTTGAAACATTTGTCAGAACCTAGGTTCTCAAAACCAATGATTTATTTGATGCACATTTATAGTTGTTCCTTTTCAAAAATTTGAAGGCATCAAAAGTGAATATCAAATGATAAATCTCACACACGCCAAATTTAAGATGCACCATTAGTGCTCACCTACCATGCCAGAACATTAACTATGAATACTTATAAAGGGATTAGATTTTCATAATAATTCATTTTGATGAGTACTCAAGAGTGAATTTGTAGAGGATGTAGGAGTGAAATCATGAATAACGTGCAAGGATGAAGTTATGATATTCAACCCTAATTCAAAGGTACATTGTGTAGACACATAAAAATGACCAAGGCTTGCGAACACTACTTTACCACTTTTCATCCTAACATAATTATGACATTTTAAGTATGTTCCTAACCCACATTCAACTATTAATTAAATAATTCATAATTATTTAATTAATTCATAATCTCTCGTTCCTTATGATTATTAAATGAATAAATCTTATTTATCTATTTAATATGTCACTAATTGTCAAAGTCTTCTCTTAATTAAATAAAATCTTATTTATTTAATTAATCTTTATCATTAATGTTCTCCTGATTATTAAATTAATATATTTTAATACGTCACTAATTCCTAAATCCTCTCTTAATTAAATAAATTCATTAATTTATTTAATTAATTAACTGCTTCTTCTAAATTAAATAATTATTTTAATTATTTAATTATGGCATGTGACACTTTTATATTTTAAATAAAACAAATCATTTTAAAATATCTCACATACTTAACTGATTCTTCATTTAGTAATTAATTTCAAAAATCAATTACTAATTACCTCACAAAATTTGTATTTTGAATTAATTTAATTCTAACAGGGAAATATTCTTCTACAAATCAAGTAATTTCTAAAATTACTGATTTTCTAAATTCCCATCCCCTTGTCTTCTAATTTTTACTAATTTCATCTCAACTGTCACATTTAGTCTTGATTTAATTCATTTAATTAAATCTTATTCACACATATGGGTATTTTGCCCTAACCCTAATTGAGAGTTGCCTTATTGAATCTTGACCTTTGATTCTAGGGCATTCCTTAAAACTCTCATCTTGACCATCCGTTCAAGATTGCATTTTCTATAAAATGACAATCTTGATCTCATTTTTGGGCATCTCTTATTATCATCATGTTGAATCAATTTCATTATAGGCATACTAATATTCTAGGCTTTTACTTATTCTACTATTTGCATAATAGGAGTAATATTCTAGATTGCAATAGTTTAAATTTCAAATCCTTCAAAGGTATTGCTAAGGCTAGGCATTTTAGAGTTTGCTCACAAAGCTGAGGGCATTCATTTTTATCACAGCAATCTCAAGAAGGTACAATGGAAGTGAAGCATGGAGGAGAGAAGACATGGGTGAGATCTATCTAATTCATTTATTTTCTTATTATTCTCTATTGTATTCCATTGTTTGATTTATATTAACTTGCAGGTACAACTAATCATTGATTTGATCTTGCAAGAAGATTTTTAGATCATTACATTAGTGAACCTGACATTTTAACGAATTTTTGCAGGTGTTGCACGGCTTCAAAAATTTTTTGCAGGTTGAAGTACGAAACGACGCATTTGCAGGACATAATGACATAATCGCTCTGTCGCGTCACATTTGGGCTCACAAACGATGCAATCGATCTGTTGCACCACAAACAATCCTTCAAACGACGTATTCGACGAAACGCGATGCATCTGCTAGAAACCGAGGCGCAGGTAACAGGTAACAAAGGTTTGATTTTTTTTGGGTTGTTATTGTAATTTGGATCCGACGCGTCCACGGCCAGAATTTCATTTTTCTTCCATTTTTGGGTGTTTAAAAAGAACCAATCCTAGGATAGACACATTAATGGAATTTATCAATCCTAGGGTAGACATATAATTTATTTGGAATTTATCAACCCTAGGGTAGCCACCAAATTTTTCTTTTTGGATTAACAATGAACACCATGTTTTCATGAAGTAACATCTTCACCTAGATTAGAAATTTTTTTATTTTGGGTTTAAAATTGAACAATCTTGCTTTGTGTGTTTTGGATAATAGGCATATGCTCTCCCCTTTACTAGGTGATCAAAAATTCAGACCTATCCCTTTTTCATACTTATGCATTTAATGTTTTCTTACAATCCTTAGAAGGCCTGCTCTTGTGGGAAAAAGTACTCACCCAAGAGGAATGACCTAAGTGGGAACACCTAAAGCCAAGGTTTCCAACCCACTATAATCAAAAGCAAGTTGTTGATGAAAATCTAGCTTGACAGTAGTAGACAGGATAGCCATCCCCAAAGGCTTTGTTCTAAAGGTTGGGAGGTCTCTCGAGGGAGTATATCCATTGTCACACTAAATGGAAAGACTTACTAAGAACCTAGTGTAGTAGCCAGCCGAGTTAGTAACCAAACATCGTTTCAATCACGGTGCAAGGGGAGGGAAGAATCTCCCCCCAAGACACTCACCATATAATCACCATGGACTGTTTGCTCAGGGGATTCAGTATCCACTTCCATCACCTTGAGTACGCACCTGGAAAAGACAAAAACACGGGCGCCCTCTAGGGGGTGACAGGGCTGTGTGAGTCGACATGATTTTAAGATGTGGGCAGTGATTGCGAGGATGACCCACTTGACTATTAAGAGTGAGTCTGCTTGAACATGCACTTCATATTTTGATTTCTATGTTTTCCAACGGTTTTTAACAATCTTCAACAAATTGAATATCACAAATTGGAAACCAAAAAAATTATCAAAACTGTAAACTTTCATTTTTTTCCAAAAAACTACAAATTGTGACGCAAGTGCTCTGTTGCATCGCAATAGCAAGATACCAAGCCGCATTCACTCTGATGAGCCGCATTTGAGCCATCAGGAGCCACATTAGCTCTATTAAACCACAATTGACACTTACAGAGCCGCATTTACCATCAGTGAGCTGCATTCGGTTAATTGAGCCGCATTTGATAGGAACAAACCCGCATTCGCCAAACTGTGTCACAATCGACACTTCTGGAATCACATTCGATTTTGTGAGCCACATTTGCTCTGTCGCAACGCATTTGCTGTGACACATTTGCTAAAAATTACAAACAACTCTTTACTATCCAAATCAAAAAGTCCAAAACTTGTCTTCAGTTGAATCCAATCTTTCTTCACTGTTATAGTCCAAACCAATATAGTCTATTGCTCAACTTTCCATCAAATAGTGCATTGGTAGGTACCACTTTAGGCTCATAATAGGTTTCATTTTCATTAGATTGCATTGGTAGTTTCACCATCTCCTCAGACACTCACTTTTGCAAATTTTAGGAGTTGACTCTTATCATTCATTGTCCAAACTTTGCATTCAATAGTAGGTTATCATTGGACCCAATTACCTTTGTCATTTTGTCAAGCCTTTTGTGAATTATTTCTCACTCATTAGTCTAGTGTGGAAATTTCACTTTGTCCTATTTATAGTCCTTCCGCGGTCCATTGGTCTTCCCAAAATTGAATCATTGCAAAGACTTTGTTTGCCCAAGTTTGTCCTCTTTAGGTCTCTCATGAGTAAGTACATCTTAAGATCATTTATTGCATAGCATTTGACATCTCCATTTAGTGTCACACCACTTGCATTCACAAGCCTTTAGTCTTGCTTGCATTTCATAGCATCCTTTAAAAATCCAAAAAGAAACCAAAAACATAGTCTCATATTTAGATCATTTTCCCCATCATCCCAAGTTGAGAAAAACTTTGTATGGTTGAAACTAGACTACAGAAAAAGAAAAGACTCATGGATTCCTTTGGACAAGACACCAACTTTCTTGGGTTCACAACTGGCATGAACTCATTTCCTAATGCCACAAACAATCCTTGTTTTGACATGGAAAATTCCAACTTCGATCCTTTTAGTGAGATGAACATCCCATCATCTCCATCACATCTTTTTGAACCATTTATCCAATGGGATGAAAATGGGGATGTCTTTGAAGAAGACATACAAGGTGCTGCTCAAAACCCAGAAGTGGCCTCTTTTGTGGAAGAAATGGTCTTAAATGACTCTTCTAGATTCCTAGCTATGCTCCTTGACCAAGGGGCTAAGTTACCAAAGCGATTCGATATTAACACTCTTAGACCAACTTCTCCCACTCCAACATCACACAATTCCTCCATGGGAGCTTCTTGACAAAATGTCATCAACAGACTCAATTCTACCTCCCTTGGTCATACCACTACCACAACCAACACAACATCTATTGGGGGATCGTCTTCCCAAACCAACACCACATCACAATCCATCCCCCAACAAACATCCACCATTCCTTCACAAACAATGGGGGCAACCACATCAAACCTCTTTGGAACTACATCTAGTTCCATGAGTACATTAGCAAACCTATTACTAGGTTCTTCAAGTGCCATGTCAACTAACTCATCTAATCCTTTTGGGAGAAATAAATGAAGAGTTACCATACAAGGCACCCAACCCACTTCCTCATAGGTTAATACCAACATTCCTGTGACTCAAACCACCAACATTCCTCAAGGCCACAATATCTTATTTGGTCAAGGCAATCAAGGCACTCAATCATTCACTCCATTTGGGCATCAACAAGCTCAAAATCAACAAGGCCATCATTCTTTCACTCCATTTGGACATCAACAAAGTCAAAACCAGCAAGGTTCTCAAATCCAATCCAACATGGTAGGATATCACATCCCCACTTACGCCTCTCAAGTCCATACGTAAAAGCATATCCCTCATCAAAACGTTCATTTCCAACAACCGCCTAATCGTAATACTCACTTTGCTCACAGACAACCCACTCAAAATCAACACATCTCATCTCAATAGTTGGGGACTCAAGCTGCCCCTATCACCAACATAGGTGATGCTACCAACCATCCCATGGTGGAAGCACTCACACAACAACTCGTTGCTCTTCAAACACAAGTGGAGACCTTGCAACAATCCAATAAAAACTCATACATGTCGCATGACTTGTGTCCATATCCATTTGACACAACTTTGTATATGCCACCCTTTCCTCATGGATATGTGGTACCCCATTTTCCCAAGTATAAAGGCAAAATAAACCCCCTTGAACACATAAGGGAATTCACCACTAGTTGTATCGACATTGCTTATGAGCAAACTTATCTCATGAGACTCTTTTCTAGAAGTCTTGGAGGCCATGCACTAGAATGGTTCCCACTTTTGCCTAAGGGAATAAAAACATGGGACGAATTGGTAAACAAGTTTGTCGAAAACTATGCTTACAATATTGACACAGACATTTGACATCGCCTCCTTATGCAAACTTACCCAAGAGGATGCAGGAGAGACTTTCATTCCATTCTTTCAAAAATGGAGAACCTTAGCAAGCAGATGTCCGGTAGAAATACCTGAAAAGGAGAAAGTAACCATGTTTGTACAAAATCTCCTTGGACCACTAAGGTATGGATTACAAGTCCATTGTTGCACCACTTTTGTTGACCTTGTTGAAAAAGGTGTTCAAGTGGAGAAAGCCTTAATTGCTAAAGGTGAATTGAAATATTGTGGCAAAACCATCAACGCCACCACCAATAATAACCCAAGTAGTTCAAATGACAAAAAATATTGGGTTAAGAACAAGCACATCACAAATGACGGTGTAGTTGATGCAAAAACCATCAATGCAACAGGTCATGTACTCACAATCAAAGGAGTACACAATCAAAACACACCTGTAACTACACCGACACCAACTGCCAACGCTATCCAAAACAATCATGTCAATCGAATCAAAGGCAGTTGCATCAACCACGACAGTTCCAAAAATGTACATACACCCCATTGGGTGAACCTATCGAAACTATCTTAAAGAAACTTCTCCAAAACAACGTCATAACACTGGAAGAGCCGAAACCGTATGACCCTGGTCAATTCAAGCCGTCATGGTGGGATGACAGTTCATTTTGTGATTACCACCGTGCCAAAGGGCACAAAACTTCCTCTTGTCGCCAATTGCTAAATTTGGTGCAAGACCTCATAAAGAACCACACCATTGAGTTGGGTGGTCAATCTTTTACATCCAATGCAGATCATACCATACACAAGAACCCATTGTGGGATCATGGTAAGGCGTCCTCGTCTGGCACCAAGCATACAAACAACCAAGCCAACCACATTCATCCGGCTTATAATACTACTCGTCCTGCATACAGTTATCCCGATGGCACTATTATTAACAATCTTCGTGCTGCTAATGAAGATGAATTTGTTAATACCATCAACATTAAAAAAGCCCTAGAATGCAATGTGACTACGCGTAAAGGCAAGGTCACCATCCCAGGTCCTTCGGCACATCAACCGAAAATCACCATACCTGGTTCATCCACCAGATAGTCCAATCCAAAACTAGAGTTCAACATCGTTGAGCAGTTAAATAAAACACCTGCCCAAATATCCATTCTTGAACTACTCCGTATTTCACCCACGCATAAGGCCATCCTCGATAAAGTAATGCAAGAGTCAACTGTCCCAACCAACATTGATGTTAACCACTTTGAGACCATGGTCAGATACTTGAATTTGCCTCACCATATCACCTTTTCAAATAGCGACTATTCCTCACCCAAGCCATCACATAATGATGCCCTTCACATTGAAGTCTTTGTCCACAAGCATAAGGTTCGACGAGTCCTAGTAGATGGCAGAGCAAGATTGAACATCTGCTCTTTGAAATTGGTCAAAGCTCTTGGTTTTCCTAAGGCATGTGTAGATGCTAGCAAAAGCATCGTCATCAAAGCATATGATGATGAAGAACGCGCTTCTAAAGTCATTATTACAATTCCACTCCGAGTGGGACCAGTCATCATAGATACCACATGCCAGGTCCTGGATCGTGATATCCACTATAATATATTACTTGGTCACCCTTGGATTCATGCTTTAAAGGAAATTCCATCCACATACCATCAATGCCTCAAATTCCCTTTTGATGGAACTGAGATCACAATCCCCAGAGATCCTGATCCATTCCAATACAGCACCAACCTGTGAGCCATTGCTGAGCACTAGGTACCCATCAATTAGGAGGCCTCATCTTCCACTGCATCCAAATACGTTGACCCATCAACACTCACAAAATCATCCATTCCATCACCTTCTACCACACCATCTTCATTGGTGTCCATCCCAAGTAAAGACTTTCAGATCCGGGACCTTGGTTGTGGAGAGTTCAAATTGAACACGGCTTACTGTATAACCACAATACTGAAGCCACCAAAAGTCTATGGTAGACCTTGTTTTGCAATTGAGCCCAAAGTAACTTTCAACGTTCCACCAAAAAGTGTTTTTACACGGTGGGGCGATATGGGTAACGAAGTCATTATTGACATGGATAACTGGATCTACAAAGACCCAATAGAGTTATCTCCACTACCGCTACATCTCTATGGCAAAGGATATGATATATGCAAAGCCCAAGGTTTTGATGACACAAGCAGCCTTGGAAAGAACAGTAATGGAAGAAGGGAACCTATTATCATAACGGCAAGACCAAGATACATAGGGCTAGGGTTCGACCAACTCAGAACTGACGATCAATGTATCTATGAATTTTCAAGTAAGGACGTAACGGCAACAAAAAGTGTCGAGACAAGCGAAGAATCCCTAACCGAAACAAACTCAAATGAATGGAAATGGGGATCTGACAAAACCATCAGTGACTATGACATTGATGAACTATTCTTGGAACTTGGCCAACCTTCCTTTGAAGAACGATTCCACCAACAATATAACATTGACCCTATTGACTGACATTCTAAAGACAAGAAATGGGTAAGCATTCCTTGGAACCCAGAAGAACACAAAGTGTCATCAGCAATACCTAAATCATCCCACCTCATTCCTGAGCCCAATGATGATTAAAGAGCAACAACTAGAATAGCACTATAGCAAAGCTTTGAAGAATTTTTAATTTCTGCACTAACATGCATATCTTTCTTCGCACTAACATCCATCTTCGTCTTCTCTTCTATGGTCCTCTGATAATATCCTGTGACATACAAAAACAAGGTTGGATACATAATGGCATAATCATTTCATATTCGCATCTGCATATATCAGATACCATAATTCACATTGCATAAACGTTATCATTTGCATCCATTCATAAAACCATCATTTGCATCAACATATAAGCATCATAAATAAAACATCTGCATCAGCATATAGGAATTACATCATCACAACATTACACAATGCATACATACATTACCACATTTAAAATTGCATTCATAAACATAAGCATAGTATCCATACATCTCATAGCATCATAAAAGCATCACATGAGCATCTCATAAAAGCATAGAATACCATAACACGTTACATCATATAGGCCACATCAAAACTGCATCGCATATATATCTCAAAAAAAATGTTATGTCAATGGATAGAGTCATATGGTATCCCAAAAATAGAGCTCGTAGGCTCAAATATCAAAATATACATATGTCTAAAAGAAGTCCTAAGATGGCCCTCCTCCATCCCATGGAGGTGAACTGCAAGGTAACTGTGACTGATCCATCAGATGAACAGTGAACTGAATGGGTGTCCTCTCCAGTGTCTCACTCTGAGATCCTGTAGGATCAGTAACAGGAGGCTGACCCTGCTCTGTCTACTGCCCTGAAGACACTGATCTATGACCATGCTCTGACCCGTGGCTGTGCCCTGATGAATGCCTGTGGGAGCTATGAGACCTGTGACTTGAAGAATGCCCTGATGTAGTGGACCCTCCAGCACTGGTGTGACTACTGCTATGTGACCTACTGTTGTGTGTCCAACTACCACTACCTGTCCTGCTGTGGGATCGAGACAACCCTGGGTCCCGTCTATTTGGAGGGACAGCCTACTCATATAATGCCCTGTACCGGCCTCTACTCTTTTCTACCTTGGCCAACTCTCGAGCCATATCCCCTGTCAGCCCAAAGCATAACTCTGCAAACTCTGAAACCCACCGCTCTGACTCTTGTCGCCAAATGATGACCTGATCCCTCTCAACCCGAGTGACCTCTAGCTCCGCTGCCAAGGCCTTGTTCTGAGACAAGGCTGCATCTAGTATGCTTTGTAGATTTGCAATCCGCTGATCAATAATAGCATCCGCGAGCAAAATGGGTAATCTATCACCCTCATCATCCCCAAAGATCATGCGCTCCCATAGCCGCTGATCTGCCTCGTCCTCCTCCTCATCCTCCTCATCTCTCTCCCCCTCGGCCCGGACCTCCTCCACATCTATGTCAAGAGGATATCCCCCAACAAGTGGATTTGCCTCTACTCACTCCTCCACCGCCACCTCTACCTCCACTCTCTCCTTCGCCGCCACCTCTACCTCCACTCTCTCCTCCGCCACCACCTCCACTCGCCTTCAACTCTCTCTCCTCCCCCTCCTCCTGAATGGGTGATAATGGTACACCACCCACTCTCTACCTCACTCTCCTGGGCTACCTCCACCCTCGGTCATCTCTCATCCTCTTAGCACCCCTGCCATCTCCCCCACCTCCTCCATCTCCTCCACCGCCGTCGTCACCTCCACCTCCCCCACCTCCCCCACCTCCTCCACCTCTGTCTCCCCTGTCTCGACCTCCGGCCCTGCCTCCATCTCTGCCCCTGGCACCTTTTCCATCTTTCCCTCCATCTCTGCCACCCTGCCCTCTCCTCAGAATCCGTGGAATGACTGATCTGCGATCTATCGACGGTGGACCATCCAGATCTGTCAATGGGATGGGCCTGTGAACCTGCCACCAAGTGTCAAACTCGGCAGACATCCCTAGATCTGCTGGACCCCCTCTCCAAGCCCACTGAACTGCCACCAGGCTGTCAACCTGTTGCTCTGCCACTATGACTGATATGGGTGGCCCCCACATGGTCTCTCTGGAAGACCAAGCATACTGTGTTGTGCCTACTAGCACAATCTGCTGCTCCCCAAACTGTCGTAGTACCCGCTGGGGCAGGTACATCTCAATGATCCGCTATGTCTACACCGTGCGACCAATAAGGTATCGGAAATATCTGCAAAAGGACAAGTGGCCATCCTCATCTACCCACTGAGCACACTCTCTGTACGGCCTCCAAACAAAGTTGATCATCGTATCAATCCGATGATGCCAGTACCCGGTATCTCCAACACAAGTCTAGCTGATTGATCCTGCATACAGATAAACGTATGGCATCCCATCACCTAACTGCTGCATTTGTACTGGCGGTCGAAAGACAGGAATACGCTCCCATACCCAAATCATGAGTAGGGTGGTCCCGCAGCTGATACTGTGCCCCTGGAGATAGACTACCTCATGCAACTAGTGGTATAACATGGCCAACATGCATGGCCCCCAAGCGAAAACAGTCCTCTGTGACCTCATGCGAACAAGAACATCCCCCATCCAATGGGAAATCCGTGACCACGATGATCTGGGATCAGCAATCTCGCGATCAGGGTCATGAGTATGGCATCAAATCAAGGAAATCGGTCAGCTACAACGTCCCAACCAATCTCGTAACCGTCCAGAGCCAACTGCACACCATCGGTACCCTCATACCTCTCTGTCAAAACCTGTCACCCTCGGTGTGGATCATAGACCACCCTTTCTCTATTGATCGAAATGCGGAGAATGCGGTAAACATCCTCCAAAGTCACAGTCGCCTCTCCAGTAGGTAGATGGAACGAGCAGGTCTCAGAATGCCACCTCTCGCAAAGAGTTGTAAGCAAACTTCTGTTTGCCAGAATAACGGGCATATATGTAACATGGTATAGGCCTAGGGCCATCAGCCGCTGCCTTTGTCTATCGCTGAGATGATCTCGGAAAGCATAAGTAGCTGGCCAGAACTCCCGGGTATAGATAGGCACAAGCCAACTCTGCACAAGGAAAGGTCAAGGATTAGAACATATTGAGAAGCATTATGGAAAGTTTCGTACTACTAGCAAGTCATGGGTATAGAAAAGTTAATCTCGGCACAAGTCAACAAAAGTCAACTCTGGTCAACTTCAATTACGTCGTGTTGACCGCACATGCGTCACAATCAGTCAATTGCGACTCGGCGCATAGCAAATGTGCAAGCAAACAACGAATGTGTCATTTAATCTATCAAATGCGCAATCTAACAATGAATGTGTCATTAGGCTTGTCAATTGCGTCGCGAATTTTCAAATGCGTCACAACTTTATCGCATGCATCACAAATCTATCAATTGCGTCACAAAAAGGCGATTGCGTCGTTCACCCTCGCAGATGCGCAATCGCACAAAATAACCTATGCTACCCATTGCACTTGCGTCTCGACACAGTCAAATGTGGTGAACGCAAAGGCGTTTGCAGCTTTCATGATAGCATTTGCATCGCACTGCAATTGTTTTCCCCCCATTTAACCCTCATAAATGCATAAAAATTGAAATTTGACAAGTTGGATAGGGTACTTACCGGTGCCCCTGTGCCCTCGGGTCATCGGAATGTGCGCACGCGATATCCACGATGTGTAGTCATCGGGATCACCATCATCTCTTAGAGCTCTGGTTTCTGAAATATTCTATATGCAAATGAGAAAATGACATTGGATTGACCTTTTCAACCTATTTATAGGCTGAAAATTAGGGTTTTGACCTAGTAGGTCCTACTGGAGGCTCATTTGACCACCTTTGACCGGCATTTTGGCTACCTTAACGTTCTCTGCTTCTAAATCGGATGGCGCCATCACTTTTCTTGTCATTAATTTGACTATTCGGGATATTTTCCAAATTTTCCTGACCCCGGGTCGAAATTCGAAAACTTTCCCGAGGAGGCATAGGCACTTCGTACCTCCGCTGGGGCATATTCTGGACTTGTTTTCTTTGCCACAATGCGACAAGCTGCATTATGACAAAGAGGGGCAAATGTAGACACATAAAAATGACCAAGGTCTGCGAACACTACTTTACCACTTTTCATCCTAACATAATTATGACATTTTAATTATGTTCCTAACCCACATTCAACTATTATTTAAATTATTCATAATCTCTCGTTCCTTATGATTATTAAATGAATAAATATTATTTATGTATTTAATATGTCACTAATTGTCAAAGTCTTCTCTTAATTAAATAAAATCTTATTTATTTAATTAATCCTTATCATTAATGTCCTCCTGATTATTAAATTAATATATTTTAATATATCTATTTAATATGTCACTAATTCTTAAATCCTCTCTTAATTAAATAAATTCATTAATTTATTTAATTAATTAACTACTTCTTCTAAATTAAATAATTATTTTAATTATTTAATTATGGCATGTGACACTTTTATATTTTTAAATAAAACAAATCATTTAAAAATATCTCACATACTTAACTGATTCTTCATTTAGTAATTAATTTCAAAAATCAATTACTAATTACCTCACAAAATCTGTATTTTGAATTAATTTAATTCAAAAAGGGAAATATTCTTCTACAAATCAAGTAATTTTTAAAATTACTGATTTTTTAAAATCCCATCCCCTTGTCTTCTGATTTTTACTAATTTCATCTCAACTGTCACATTCAGTCTTGATTTAATTCATTTAATTAAATCTTATTCACACATATGGGTATTTTTCCCAAACCCTAATTGAGAGTTGCCTTATTGAATCTTGACCTTTGATTCTAGGGCATTCCTTAAAGCTCTCATCTTGACCATCCGTTCAAGATTGCATTTTCTATAAAATGACAATCTTGATCTCATTTTTGGGCATCTCTTATTATCATCATGTTGAATCAATTTCATTATAGGCATACTAATATTCTAGGCTTTTACTTATTCTACTATTTGCATAATAGGAGTAATATTCTAGATTGCAATAGTTTAAATTTCAAATCCTTCAAAGGTATTGCTAAGGCTAGGCATTTTAGAGTTTGCTCACAAAGCTGAGGGCATTCATTTTTATCACAGCAATCTCAAGAAGGTACAATGGAAGTGAAGCATGGAGGAGAGAAGACATGGGTGAGATCTATCTAATTCATTTATTTTCTTATTATTCTCTATTGTATTCCATTGTTTGATTTATATTAACTTGCAAGTACAACTAATCATTGATTTGATCTTGGAGGAAGATTTTTAGATCATTACACATTGAAATTCTACTCCTAGCTTACTATAAGAAAGTATTCTCCTAGCTTGCTATGAGATAGTATAAAGGGTAATTTTCATAAATTCACCTCCTACATTCTATGAAATTGTTTCTTGAATATAAATTGTTATTGCATTCACCCAATTTTGTTCACCATGAAGTATAAATACTTGGGTTAAACAAGAATTTGTTTGGTTTATCAAGCACACTACCAAAAATTGGAGACACTAGGCTAGGGCATACAAATTTGGATTAATTTTGGGAAGAATCAAAAAGGAAGATAGGTCTCCCATAACACAATGACTAATAGAAAGTGGGTTGTTACAAGCCACAAATTTCCCAGTAGTAGTGCAATGCATAGACCTAGTATTGAGTGCATAAAGCATCATGATTTCAACATAGGAGAAATCTAAACAAATGACAATCAGTTGGTTATTAAGGTAAACAAAGAGACTTTCACATTATGCCTATGTTTATCGGAGTGGGAAGAGTATACAAATTTCAATTTCATCCTTTCTCACCAACATTTTAACAAGAATAAATATCAAAGTAAAAAATGTAATTGCTCGACAATGGTTTGCTACCCCAAAGAAAGCCAAATCTCAGCTACCCGAAAATTTGCATAGGACCCACTTTGTAGATGATATCTCAAATATGATAGTCATCTTACATCGATTAAAGGCTAATGAAAAGTCTTGTGACTTTGAAGATTAGATGCACTTCTTTATTTAAATAGTAATTCATGGTGAATAGTATCATGACTGGGCTCAACTTATTAGTGATCAAATATACTCAATGATAGTCTAGTTTCCACTCAGCGGGCCTTTTTGTATGTCCTCTTACTTATTCTATGCTATTGCATGTACAAGACCTTGGCTAGATTTGCAACTAGTTGAATTGCATGATGAAACTATCCAAGTCTATGATTACTATACGAGCAACTCCAATTGGAAAGGAGTTTTGGGAGTTTTGGAAGAGAATGATACATTTACTATGAGGATGGTAAGAGAAATCCAAGGAGATATAGGTTTGAGGATTTCTCCAAAGTATATTCAGCTAATTGATACATGCGGTAGTCATTTTATATAATTTCAAAGATTCACATACATCAAAATTGGAGGATTTGATGGAATCCCCTATAAATTGTCTAAGTATGCAAAGGACATATTCATTCTAATTGAAGTATGCAGGTAGGTGACTGAGGTAAATAAAAGGTTTCAAGAAATAAAAAAAGGTAGGTATCCAATTTGCTATCGATCTTGGTTATTATTCATGTAAATCTATATCTAATGCTCTTAATATTTAGGACTTAGTAAATTTCTCCATGTAGTTTTATGAAAGGATATTTCCCTTTGATATTTAAAATTTTATTAAGGATAATATGTATATAGGGCCAAGTTTCTACCATATTCCACATTTGAAGGACTACCTTTTCTTTTATTGCACTATGTTTTCTTCACACCTTCTTTGCACACTCCCCTTGATTGTAACAACCAAAAATGCCACTACCTACTCCCCCTGGAGGATAGCCACCAACATTAGTCCAGAAAAAGGAATGAATCTTGAAATCCATTGGACTAATGCATAACCTTATGCATCTAATTGAAAGAATGAGGGGCAATAACCCCCAACTTCTCCTAGAGATACTTAAAATTATCCTTAGGAAGAGCCTTAGTGAAGATGATTGAAACTTGATCCTTTGTAGGAACATACTCCAACTTCACCTCATTCTTTGTAACCGCCTCCCTTAGAAATTGATACCGGATTGAGATATGCTTTTTCCTTGAATGCATTACTATATTCTTTGAAATATTGATAGCACTTGTATTGTCACATAATATAGAAACTATTTTATCATATGACACTCTAATATCCTTCAAGGTTTTCTTCATCCACAACACCTATGTGTAGCATGATGCTACAACAATGTATTCTACCTCTACAATAGATAATGGCATTGAATCCTACTTCTTGCTTAACCAAGACACCAACCTGCTTCCAAGAAAGAAAGAACCGCCACTTTTACTTCTCCTATCATCCACACAACCTACCCAATTTGCATATGTATAAGCACTTAGAGAGAAATTGGTATCCTTTGGATACCATAAACCATGTTTCGAAGTGGCTTTCAAGTATCTAAATATTCTTTACTGCTGCCACATGTGACTCTCTGGGATCTTCTTGAAATCTATCCACAGGACAAACTACATGCATGATATCCAATCTAGTAACAATTAGATATAGTAGTCCTCCAATCATTGATCTATATACTTTCTTTTGATCAGCCTTAGGAGATTCTTCATTCTTACTCAACTTGCAACTAGTAACCATAGGAGTACATACCGGTTTGGAGTCTTCCATTCCAAACTTCTTTAGCATTTCCTTGACATAATTTGATTATGAAATGAATATACCTTTCTCTTTCTAATTGATTTGAAGCCCAAAGAATAAATTCATCTCCCCAAACATAGAGATCTCAAACTCTTTCTGTAGCTCTTCTACAAATCTCTTTCACATACTTTCATTTCCCCCAAATATTATATCATCAACATACACAAAGACAATCAATATTTGATATTTCTCAATTTTAAAGTAAATATTGCTATATGTGGTATCTTTATTAAATCCTTTCTAAAACAAGTACCTATCCAATCTTGCATACCAAGCTTTGGGAGCTTGCTTGAGTCCATACAATGCTTTCTTCAATCTACAGATCATATTTGGATCATCTAATAACTGAAAGCCTTTCGGTTATTCAATGTATACTTCTTCCAACTCACCATTCAAGAATGTAGACTTCACATCCATCTGATAAACTTTGAAATCCTAATGTGCTACAAAATCCAAGAACATCCTAATATCCTCCATCCTTTCCACCAGAGCAAATGTCTCCTTAAATTCTATTCATTTCACTTGTGAGTAATCTTTACACACAAGCCTTGCCTTGTTCCTAAAAACTCCTCCACTCTCATTCAGTTTATTCTAGAATACCCATTTAATTCCAATCACATTATTGTTCACTAGTCTTGGGACAAGTTCGCAAATCTAATTCTTCTCAATTTGCATCAATTCTTCTTCCACAGCCTTTATCCAAAATTCATCTTTGCATGCCTCAATTACTATTTTAGGTTCAAATTTGGAAAGTAAACATAAATTTACTTGTCCTTTTTTCATAGAAATCTTTCTCCTTTTCAATACAGCTCTTCTTTTGTCACCAATGATCTGATCTTCAAAATGATTCTTCTACACATAATTAGGGGTCTTAGGGATCCTTTCTAGAGCTTCTTCCTCTTCAAGCTACACTAATTTTTCCTTACCTTCATCATTTTATTATTCTTTGTATAGGACTCATCTAATTCATATCCATCTATCAGTACTGAGCTTTTATGTAAGCATTCATCTACTTCGACACTTACACTTTCAACAATATTTTTTAGCCTCTTGTTGTAGCACTAGTAAGCCTTGCTCTTTGTAGAGTATCCAAGGAAGATTCCTTCATCAGATATAGCATCAAACTTTACTAATTTTCCTTCATCTCTTCTGATATAGAATTTGCTTCCAAACACTCTGAAATACTTGACAGTAGAGTTCTTCCATACCACAACTCATAGGGAGTCTTTGAACTATTTATCATTTCTTGCGCTCTATTAAGTATATAAACTACAGTATGAATTGCTTCTCTCCAGTAGACATCCAGTAGATTTTATTATTTCATCATTGTCCTTTTTGCTTCTTGAATAATCCTATTCTTCCTTTCCACCACTCCATTCTGTTGAGGAGTCCTAGGGGCTAAAAAATGTCTCTTTATTCCATGATCTTCACAAAAACTATTAAACTCATTGGAGGTGAATTCTCCACCTTTGTCAGATCTTAAACATTTGATTTTCATATCTATTTCATTCTCCACCATAGCTTTGAATTCCTTAAACTTTTCTAGAGCTTCTAATTTTTATTTGAGAAAAGTTACCTAAGTCATTCTAGAGTAATCATCAATCAACAACATGAAATACCTGTCACCTTGAAAACTTTTTGATCTTGTAGGTCCACAAAGGTCTATATGCACCAACTCTAGAGGTCTTTCGATAGATTATTCTTTGAAATTAAACCTTTTTCTTGTTTTCTTCCCAACCTGACATTCCTTACAAACTGCATTTATAGGCTTTGTAATCTTTGGAAGATTTATCATAGATTGAGAAGAGTTTATTCTAAGTAGGCTATCAAAATTGATGTGACACATTCTTCTATGCCATAGCCACCTTTCATTGATTTGAGTCATAAAGCACATACCATTAGCACCCTTAAGCTGATAAACATTTCCATTTTTCCTTCTTCCAGTGGTAACCAGAGTTTCGAAGCTTTTTTTGATCTCACAACCACCATCCTAAAACACAATATTATATCCTTTGTTACACATTTTTCCTACACTTGAAAGATTATTTCGGAGCCCCTTAACATAAAGAACATCATATGTATTGTGCTTTCCATCAAAACAAATTAAACCTTTTCCACTGTATCTTAGTAGATGTATCATCACCAATCTTAACAAGACCTCCTTCAAAATCTTCAAGTCTAACAAACTTATTTTTATCACTTGTCATGTTCAATTTGAGCATCTGCTATCAACAATCCAGTAGTTTTTGTATTCTCTAGCATGAAAAGCAATCACCATAGTTCCATTATGACCTGATTCTAGAGAAACTTCCTTCATAGATCTCTTAGAGTTAGCAGAATTAGTTCCAGGGTGCTTCCACAATAATGGGTTACACTTTCTGGGACATCCTAATTTTTGCTAAAATCACATATTTTTAGAAAATATAATGATTTAAGCCTTTTAAAAGTTCCATTTAAATGATTTTAATTGAAGAGGATTTGATCAAACCCCCTTAGATCAAATCCCCTTGGATAGAACCCCACTAGGCCTATAATGGAGTCTCCTCTACACCAATCAAAATGTTGATAAAAAACCACTTTTGATTTACTTTTTTGGGGATCAAATGAATTCATTTAAAATTTATGTTTTTTAAGTATGTAGTACTTATTATAATCTTCCCAAAAAATATAATCTTAAATAATTTGATTTGATTATTATATTTAATTTTTATTTCTTGTGAATGTAGGTTTTTCATTGAAAATCAAGCTCTCTGTTATGCACATGTGGAAAAATAGTAGATTACCAAAAATAATGAAAAATATCTATGCTCTTAGTATTGATATCCTTGATCCAAAAAAAAATTGTGTTATACAATAAACCTATGTCTAAATTGTAATTGGTTTGACTTCAAAACTTAATGAAGAAAAAATATTCAATAAAATAGTATGAAACCAAATGAAGGAGCTAGATATCATAGTTACAAATCTAAATTTGAAAAAATTATAATTTTATCCTTCATGGAAAAAAAATTGTGTTGTACAGTAAACATCACTCTTTAAAAATGGTGTTTACTATTAAAAACTAGTTATCGAAGGAGATGGAAAAATAAATGCAATTTGATTCCAAAATTTTAAAATACATATAGAATCTATAGACAAAATTTTACAAATCACTAGTTTTCATTATCTTCAAATTCCTCATGGTTTAGCAGTTGTAGGTGTCTGAAAGTGAAGATTTAGTTAAAAAAGTTCAATTCAATGTCAAGTTTGACCAAAAAGTGTAACCCACTATTGTGGAATCACCCTCCAAATTTTAGAGCCATAAACAAGCATTCATTATCCTCATCATTAGGGTAATTAGATTCATCATCAGATATACTGGCTTCTTCTTTAACATAATAACTTCTCTTAATTGATTTACCTTCATTCTCTTTAAATATGTCATTTGAAGCTTTGACAGGACATCTTGAAGCATAATGACCTATCTTTTTTCTTGAATCACTTGGACCAAACTCTCTCAATTCAAAAGTAGTTAAATCACCAAACAACTAATCTCTAGAATAATGATCTAAATTTTGAGCTTCTTCAATAGCGGACACCTTTTGACTATAAGATTTAGGAAGAGTTCTTAATACCTTCTTTACCACCTCATCTTCTTCAATTTTTCCTCCAAGGCCTCTGATTGAATTGACAACTTCGTCCACTCTATGCATGTAGCTTGTAATATCTTCATCTTTTTTCATCGTTAGGGTCTCAAGTTTAGTCTTTAGATTTTGCATCTTTGCTTGCTTGACCTTATCATCTCCTTCATAGATACTTTCTATCTTTTTTTAGATCTCACCAATAGTTTTAAGACTTATAAATTTCACAAGTTTTGAATTAGAAAGACCACTCAAGAGAGCATACCTTTCTTTGCCATTGTTCACATATGCCTTGATCTCATCATCAATACTTGGATCATTTGTAGGCATTATATGTCTAGTTTCAACATACTTCCAAACTACAAACCATAAAGAAATAAGGAAACCTTCTATCCCGATCTTCTAGAATGCATAATCAGATCCATCAAATACAGGAGTCTCCTTGTGCACCTTCCCAAATCTACCTCAAGTGGTTAAGCTTTCTTCTAAGGAACCTTGCTCTAATACCAATTATTGAATGCACAAGACAATTGAGAGGGGGGTGAATCAGTTGTGCATTAAAATAGTAAACCCTCATTAACATTCAGGTCTACACTAATCTTTAAACCGTAAAAACCATTAAACCCTTATCATGCATTAGTAGAACATAAGTTCATGGGAAGAAGTAATGCAAACACATCCAAATACATGAGAACACCAGATTTATGTGGAAAACCCAAGAAAGGAAAAATCAAGGTGAGGATTAGCTCAAAATTTAAAGTAATGGCAACATTGAATACAATAGGCTCACTACCAGAGGACTCACTACCCAAAAGAAAGAAGGGATCACTTCCAGAATAAAAAGAAGAAGATAGAAGACTATTACAATGACAAATCCATCTTAGAGCAACAGAAAGGTTCCACCACTACTTCACTAGAACATTCACACTCTCTCTATATAATGTAGACACCTTCTGCTCACTACTTCCAATAGTCTTAGTCATTAAATTTCACACTTCACTTCACACTTTCGCACTCCACATCATAATTCACATCACACACACTTCACATCTAAATCCTTTATCAACTCAACACATATATATACTATCCTCAACCTTGAAAAAAATCTACAAGGTCGACTATGCACCTCAAACGTGCAAATTTAAATTAGGTCGACACCAAAACATTCCTATGATGGAGAGGAATGAATTCAAACAACATCACCCCTTACCTCAGACCTAAATCCACATATGCATGCCACAACATGCTTCCACAAACATAGAAGCATATCCATAATTAGTGTAAACACCCAAGATCGATTGAACCCGTGTTAACACCATTAAACAATTAAGTACATGTTTCACCAAATTCAAATATGACTTGCGGACCACACACAACACCTAAACACAATCTGGAATAATCCATCAACACCTTGAAATCCAAAAAATCCTTCACAACATCATACACCTAAAGAACATACTCATTATGTACAACTAGTTAGCCTTTCACATACTGTGACTAATGAATCCAACCTTGTGGAGCACCAAAACTCAAACAACTCGAACTAAAGATAAATATGAGAAATGTAAGCATACTTGCAGATCCGTAAGACCAAAAACCATAATGCAAAGAAATGTGGAGCAAAACCATTTCTCCTAGACAACACTACAACACAGTTCACATACTGGTGAACACAACTTCTTCTATCGAATGATCCAGAACCTAAAACTCTAGATATAACACCTCTGATCATCATATATGAATCATGCAAGTAGATCTTCAACCATGAAGAAATGTGGAGCAAAATACTGAACACTACTTTGCCACACTAAACACTTTTTACCACACTATTTCCTCTTTTATTCAAATTTTCTCAAAAGAACTTGGAAACCAAGCACCACAAACACCATCTCAATATTTGTAACACCAAACCAACTACAATATAGCAACTCAACCATACAATAGGTTGAACATCCACAAGCATATGTGTCAGGGTTAGGGCAGATATCTAACAAGTTAAATGTAGATTTGATCAATAAAACTAAGAAATAAAACACACAGAAAATTATAGCAGAGACAAGACAACACAAAGAATTTAACGTGGTTCACCCAATCTGGGCTACCAATGATTTTATTATCTAGTGCAAAACCTATTACAATCTCATGAATAATTGCATGTCACAACTCTCCATCCCAGCCGCTCATAACGAGCTTTTAGAAGCTTCCAAAAATTAGGGTTTACAATGTCAGCCTTTTTCTTTTTCAGTGACAAAGCAAAAAAAGGTGAAAAAAAATTTCTCGGGGGCTGCCACCCCCGAACCCTAGTGAGGATACATGAAGAGTGTACAGTATAGCATGATCAATCACTGCATACCATCAATCTCCCACTTGGAGACTGATCAGGCTCCACGCCAACACAATCTCCCACTTGGAGACTGATCCCGGATGACACCGCTACACTTACAGCTCCCACTAGAAATAAGTACCTTGGAACTTGTTGCTTTGTTATAATTTTAACCATGAAGACCAACCAAAGTTGAAGAGGAGCTCAGTTTCTCCCTTGTCACTACCTTTGTAAACATATTTGCTGGATTGGCATCTATATGTATCTTTTCCAGCTTTACCTGTCCATCCTCCAACACCGACTGAATGAAATGATATCTTAGTTGTATGTGTTTGGTCTTGGAGTGCAAGGCAGAATTCTTTGCAAGATGTATAGCACTTTGGCTATCTATAAACAAGTGATTTTCAGCCTATTGTTTGCCCAACTCTTCCATGGAAAATTGTAGCCATATCATCTCCTTTGTTGCCTTTGTTGTAGCAACATACTCTAGATTCGTGGTGGATAAAGCAACCACCTTTTGCAATCGAGAAATCCAACTCACTGTTGTCCCATCAATTGTAAATACATAACCTATGGTACTCCGCTTGGTATCTATATCCCCTACCAAATCTGAGTCAACATAGCCTTTTAAATCTATATTAGAGCCCCCAAAACATAAACATTTATTGGATGTACCTCTCAAGTACCTAAGAATACATTTTATCACATTCCAATGCTCAACTCCAAGATGACTCATATACCTGCTAACAACTCCTACAACATGTGCAATATCCGGTCTAGTGCATACCATGGCATACATTAAACTGCCTATAGCTGAAGCATATGGTACCTTGGACATTTTTTCTTCCTCCTCTTGTGTCTTTGGACACATATCCTTAGTCAATTTGACATGACTGGGCAAAGGTGTGCTGACAGCTTTTGCATTCTCCATATGAAATCTCTGCAACACCTTTTCAACATAATCAACTTGAGATAGAAACAATTTTCTGTTTTTCCTATCTCTTGTAATCTTCATACCAAGGATTTGTTTTGCTGCCCCCAAATCCTTCATATCAAATGAATTTGCTAATTGTTGTTTTAACTCCTTTATGTGATCATGTTAGACCCCGCTACAAGCATATCATCAACATATAAACATAAAATAATGTAGCTATCTTCAGCTAACGTCTTAAAGTAAACACAATGGTCTGAATTACACTTGTTATAGCCTTGCTCAGCCATAAAACTATCAAATTTAATATACCATTGCCGAGGTGCTTGCTTCAAGCCATATAAACTTTTCTTCAATTTGCACACTAATTTCTCACCTTCTTACCTATCCATGCTTCCTCTGGAATACCACAACCCAAAGGATTAGAGGGACCTCTATTAATTAAATAAACAACAGTGTTTACAACCTCTACCCACATGTTTAAAGGCAGCCCAGCATGCAATCTCACAGTCCGTGCATGCTCCATTATTGTTCTATTCATTCGCTCAGCCACTCCTTTTTCCTGTGAAGTCCTTGGAACTGTTTTCTTCCTATGAATACCATTAGAGGAACAATAATCTTCAAATTCTTTTTTGCAATACTCACCACCATTATCAGATCTGATACATTTTAACTTTTTACCCGTCTCATTCTCAACCAAGCTTCTCCATTTTTTAAAAGTTTCAAATACATCAGATTTTTGACTAAGGAAATATATCCATACCTTCCTAGTTGCATCATCAATGAATGTAACATAATATTGAGAGCCACTGAGAGAAGATACCCAAGATGGTCCCCATACATCTGTATGCACAAGCTCCAATTTCTCATCTTTCTTTTGTTTCCATACACACAACTTTCACATAAATCCATATTAACACATTTTAGACTTGGTAAAATATTCTTTGAATGAAGTACTTTCATACCTTTTGCACTCATATGCCCAAGTCTATTATGCCATAGTGCTAATTCAAAATCCACAGCAACTATCTGATTTCCTGCTTGCTGAACTGCAACAATTGTTCCTAAACATTGATTTTTATCTGCAATAGCTAAAGTAGAAGGAACAGTATTACCATTTTTATATTAAATAAACACTTCATAAGAAATACCTTATTCGAAGCGAAAGGATTTTCATATAACTTTGCTAGGGTTTCCATCAACTCTTGAGTTGTCTTTGCTTTTGTAATATTGAACGCCACCGATTGTTCCAGGCATAAACGAATACTGCCAAGTGCATTTCTATCCAAAATATCTCAGTCCTCATCAGACATTGTTGAGGGTTTCTTGGTTTTCCCTTCCAATGGATGCCAAAAATCCTTCTGATAGAGGTAGTCATCCATCTGCATCTTCCATAATTGATAGTTCTGCCCATTGAACTTCTCAACCTTCAACTTACCCTCGTCTTCCATTTCTCCCACTCAACCGTAAGACCTTCTTGCAGATGATAACTGAACACAACTCGCTCTGATACCACTTGTTAGGGTTAGTAGGCAGATATCTAACAATTTAAATACAGATTTGACCAATAAAAGTGAGAAATAAAACACACAAAAAATTATAGCAGAGACAAGACAACACAAAGAATTTAACATGGTTCACCCAATTTGGGCTACATCCACAAAAGCACAGCCATCCAATGATTTTATTAGCTAGTTCAAAACCTATTACAATCTTGTGAATAATTGCATGCCACAACTCTCCATCCTAGCTACTTATAACAAGCTTTTAGAAGCTTCCAGAAATTAGGGTTTACAATCTCAGCCTTTTTCTTTTTCGATGACGAAGTGAAAAAAGGTGGAAAAAAAAATTCTCGAGGGCTTCCTACTCCGAACCCCTGCTTTTTGGGGGTTGCCGCCCCCAAACCCTCACCCGGGGCCCAGCCTTGAACCCCGATGAGGATACATGAAGAGTGTACAGTACTAAAAAGTGTACAGCATAGCATGATCAGTCACCACATACCAACAATATGCTCATCAAAGCAACACTAGAGATTGACATCAATGATACTATTAATGACAACATAATACAACAATCAAATCATCTCCATAGGTTGACATCAATGAAAACACATACTTCCAACAAAAACACCCCTTCATGGAATGTTCAACATGTTGATCTCATGCCCCCAAGTTTAGATGGGGCAACAAGAACTCTAGAGATAAAAGTTTTTAGAATGCTAACCATCATAGATGGATGAGAAGAACAATAGTTATAATGCACCCCTATTTTAAGGGCATGCACTTTATCAAATTTATTTTCTAATTGATTTTATGGGGTATGACTCCCTTATGCCTAACTTACCAAGAAAAAAAAAGAGTATGTTTTATAAGACTAATTTTATTATTTTGGATGTAATATATATTGTAATGGTGAATTTTATACATTCATACTAATTCTCATTTTGTTTTAGATTATATTGATGGAATTTTTTAATACAATTATATATTGACATATATTACAATTTTATGTGAAGTTGGGCTCATTGGACTCAATCTTACATATATCTCCATTTACACACATCTTCACATAGTTGACTCAATCTTATCTATATTTATATATATTCTTAGTCACTCTACATTTATTAATCCTTATGCCTAGACATTCATTCCCCATATTGATATTAGCATTCCCTTGTCTTAAGTCAATCCCATGATGTGAGATCCCACCCTAAATAGAATTAACCCTCAAAATTAAAATTCAAAATTTTCGTACTCTTTATATTGCATTCCCACTATGAGCCAAATTGGTATATATCTTATATGATTATTGTTTCTTTTGGTATTTAAGAGAATTTAGTGTGCACATTTATTTATCAACTAATCACATCATAGAATCATGTGTGTTCATAACACTTAAAGGAACATTTATTATAGGTATATTTAAATTTGGAACACTACAAATAATCTAATCTACACCAAAATCATATAGGACATATACATTGACTAAAGAGTGAGCTATCTTCAATCATTTCCATAATCATAAAGCTAGTCCTAGAAGCAAGGATGTCAACCTAAGAGAATGTGACCCTTACAATCTAAAGATCTTGCTAAGGTATTTTTTAATTTACTATCATCACAAAGTAGAGAATTCGGTGAATTACATAGTAGAGGTGTGCAACATGCTAGATTAGATACCTAGGTTAGAAATTAGGTTTACATATCACAAAATTGATTGAAAAGCACATAAATATCCCTTTAAGGATTTTAAGTTGCACAACATTTGAAGACAATGAGTTTTTCAAGCCCATCATGTCCTAGATTATGGGGGGTTTATTCTATAATATATCAATGTTTATATTCTCTCCTCAAATTTGGAGCTAAGTATCTAATTTCCTCACATTTAAATCTTAAAATATTATTTTGTCCTAAACTTTATATAGTGACCTAGTCATGACTATCATTACTTTAGTATAGGTTAGTTTGTGTCTAATCAAGCATGTATTTATTTAATTAACCTAGATAAACATTAGGGAATTGAATTTCACCTCTATATGAAGTTTAATAAGATATGTATGAGGTGTACTAAGAGAGGTTAAAAGAATAAAAAGAGTAGAAGAAGATGAAAACACAAGAAAATAAAAAAGAGCATCAACATCAAAAAATCTGCCATGAATCAAAAAAGGAAGTAAAAGTGAGAAAAGCAATACCAAAATTAAAGTTTATGGCCCAAAGACTACTTGGAAACCAAAGCAATAGGTTGATTTTCATCAAATGTCAATCATTCCTCCATAACCAAAAGTAAATAAGCAAGAAATTTAGGTAATAAAATAAATGCCTAATGGACCACGTGTTTATGCCAAGTACAAAAGACTATAAAAAAAAAACACGTGTAATAGAAAATGTGAATCAAGAGGAAAAAAATAATATATACATGAAGATAAATATGATGATTGGGATGAGGATGATATTTTGGAGGAGGATGATGATCTTTCAAGATTTTTCAATGATACATGAGTGTTACTATAGCCTATATATGTATGTACCTATATTCCTAGTTTTCATTTCACCTTTTTCTTGTTCATTGTTTTTTACATACTCATTTAAAAGTCTATATCTTATTTCATGCTTACCTTCCACCACTTTGGAAGGCATTTATTTTTTCTTCTCTTATACCTATTTTCATTTTCTTTCTTTACATACCTTACTTTAATCTTGTCTTTGTTCATGCTAACCTCCTTAGGTAATTATTATTACACTTCACCTTGTGTATACTTATGCTTATCTATTCTTACCTAGTCATGATTTTATGGTTCATGCCTCACCACTTTAATTTCATGTGTTTCCTTGTTGCTTCCTATTTGAGGATTGTTTTGCATCTTCATGCTTACTCTCTATCATGATGGTTTTTCCATGATTCTCATGCTTGCCTACTTATGGTCTCATACCTGTACTTAGATCTTTATCATAGTTAGACCATATGCCTATGATTCTCATGCTTTATTATGTTATTATTGATTACTTATATTGATCCTATATCAACATATTAAATTCCTAAATTTATCCAACTAGATTGGGGGTCATCATGTCGTTTCCATGATTTATTGGGCTTCCACATATCTTTATAGTGGGGGGCATCATACCTTTGCCATGTGTTCTTTTTTATTAAATTTTTTTCTCTTGCTTCTAGAACTATCCTATTATATTGGAGGTGTATCTTGTTGGATGTTGCTAGTATGTTGTTTTCATTGATGTCAACACTATTGGCATTAATGCATTAGAGGTTGTCTATGTCGAGGATATTGAGAAAATTGTAATAAAATAAGTTGCAGGTTATCAATGGTGAAGTGAAGTTCAGTATGTTGGCTAGCTCAGTATGTTGATGATCATAGGTTGTGGATTAAAGGGTTTGTTGTCGAGTATATCTAGTTTATCCACGTTAAGTTTCAGAGATCCACATTAAGATTTGATCAAGTTATGAGTATCTATGTTCTGACAGGTTTTATGTTGCTTCAGTTGGTGTTCCTGAAAGAGGGTGATGTAATTCTAGTAAGTTCAGTTGTTGCGGATGCTTCTCTGGTGATTCATCATGCTTTTGGATGTTTTCTACATCATGATGTATCTGTGTTGTACATCTACATTGACCATTGTGCTCGTGATTGGTGATTTATTTTTTTTGTGTTCATGTTTTTCATGTTCATGGCCAACAGGGTGATTGTAGCGTGTTGTGGATCTTCGAGGAATAATTATTGAAGATGTTTCATGTTCGAGGATGTTGTTTTGGGTTCTCACTATGTTGTGGTTGACATTGGTTAATTCATATTGATAATTATTTATGTTTTGGGTTGACAATTTGTATTCATTTTATATTTTATTGAAGCCGACATGTAGATGATATTATTCTTGGTTGCGAACATATATGAGTGATTGTTTACATAATTTGAGACATGTGAGATGTGTGAAGTGTGAATTCTATGTGCGAATAAAGTTCAGATCTTTCAAAGGCAGAAGTAAAGTGTGAAGAAGAGTGAGCAGAAGAAAGAGTGTTCATGTGCTTAACCAAAACTATAATCAAGCATTAGCAAATGTTATTTTCTTAGTTCAAAATCTCTCGGATGGATTTAATCCAAATGTGACTGTAAGACAGTGTGTCTTCCTTTGGGCAGTAAGCCTTTTTGTATTTGAGCAGTGAAGCTCTACATAATGTGCCTGAACGCATGTGCATTCCCTATTTACTATACTTTTAACATAGTATAAACTTGTGGACTAACCTCCACTGTGTTTTTTCCCCTAACAGGGTTTCCACACAAAAATCTTGGCGTTATGTGTGTTTATGATGTGGTGATGGTTCTTGCTTTCATGTTTAATTATCAGATCTAAGAATAAGTTTAATAAGTATAATTTATGAGACAACTGATTCACCCCCCCTCTCAGTTTTTTTCCCTTGTGTTTCCAACATATCTTTCCTTTCCCCACTCTTTAATGTGCTATCATTGTGTATCTAATCACATTGGGGGACATCATGTGTTCCCATGTATTAGCTTGATTTTATGTTCCTAGATCTATGTTACCAATAGGGACCTATTTCCTTAGCCATTATGTTCTCATTCTCTTGGATGCCGCATTGGGGGTATATTCCCATCCTAGTGTGTTATGCACTTATATAGGTGTTTCTGGTTGATGAGGGCCACATCACCATTTTCATTTGCATACACTAGGGGAAACTTCATACTATGAGATCTAACTCTATCCTATGTATTTTTTTGCATTTATCACTTGAGATCTTTTATCTTCTTGTTACATGATACATTTATTAAATATTCATTTCTTTAAATAATTCATATGCTTATGTGCCTAGCTTACATTTGCATTTTGTGTACTATTTTTTAATTTGAATTCAAAATTGATCCCTAAAATGCAAGATTGATCCCATCACATGTGGAATTGGCCTCTAAATTTTAAAAATTTAAATTCATGAACATCTACCCATTGTATTCCAACCATGAGTTTTCTTGATATGACATGATTAAGGCTATGTTTTGATATTTGAAGGCATCTAATGTGCATTCATTTATCATCTAATCATATCCTAGAATCATTACCATTCCTAGAACTTCAAGGAGAATCCATTATAGGAATTATTTGATTTAGAACACTAGAAGGAATTTAATTTGTACAAAAATCATCTAGGACAACGACATTGAAAAAGGAGTGCTATCTTCAATCATTTTTACAACCATAAAGTTGGTTCAATTAAGGGGATTGAGCTAGGAGAACATGATCCTTGTGATTTGACAATCTCCCTAAGATATTAAATACCACCAATTCTTGATAGTTGTTGGTGTAATTAAATGTGTTGTACCTTGTCCTAGGTCATAATTACACCTTAGTTAAGTTTACTTAGGGACCACATAGGAGGTAGTTGGAGCTTTTCCACCTTTGGTGGACTTATCATGTTATTACTTTATCACCTCCACCTTTCGTGAACATATCATGTGATTACCTCTCCACCTCTTGTGGGTGATCCACCATTTGTGGTGGTTATCACATTATCACTTTTCCACTTTAGGTGGAGTGATAACTTTTCACAGTTGTCTCATGTCATAAGATTACGACACTTGTCATAATCTTATGCCCTTCTATGTTCTTACCTTGGCTATATAACCAAGGGGTCTCTCATTGTAAACAATCACAATCATATTGATAAGAATACAATTTGTTCTTGTCACATTATTCTCTCTTCTTGTGCCCAACTTGCCAAATTAGATATGTGGGCTATAGATTAGCTCCATTAGGCCCACATAGCATGAAAGTGATCCACAATTGTAGAAACAACCCATGAAGGAATCTAAGTTTACATAGAATCTAAGGACATCGAACATCTCAAGGCCATCATTTGTTTAGACTCACAAATTATGATTTTTTGATGGAGGATTTTATATCAAACCCAAATTTATTTTAGCTACCCGATACGAGAGAATGAGCCATAGGCTGAACCTCTTTGGCTAAGAGCCAAGGACTGAGGGGTATCCATTCTGCCAAATTCGCTCGGGGTGCAATCCCAGCCTCATCCCTTATGATGTCGTAGCCTTGAACTCAACAAGACTTGATCCTTGGTGGGCTCATTCAAAACCATTCAACTTCACCAACGAACCAAGGGCCCATTTACACATAAATTAATTTTGAATATATCAACATTCATATTCTTTCCTAAAATCTAAAACTAAGTAATTTGTTTCTCCACTTTTAGGTCCTCAAAATAACATTTATTTTTAAATTATATAATCTTAATAATCATTACACTAATCTAAGTTAATAATTACATTGATAGACGTAACTATACAACATGGTAGCATGACATATAAGTGATCAGCAAATCCGTGAAAGAAATTAAAAAATGAACAGTATCACAAAGTTCTATTTTCATTGTTTAATTACAATAATTTTTGTTTTCCCATCTAATAAATCATACAATGATTTTTTATTTATTTTAAGTTTGATAATCAAAAAAATAAACGATATCTTTCAACATAGTTTATATAGATTATCTTGAAGATATATATACAAGTTTATATTTGATTGCATACATTTATTTAATTAATCTAATATTAACTTTTAAAAAATTATATTCATAATATTATCTCTAATTCCCAACATTCTAAAAAAATTAATATAATTTTTTTTTTAATTTATAAAAATAATATAAATGTATCTAATTTGAAAGAAAAAATTATATTTATATGTTTTAAAATTTATGATAGAAAATATAAAATCCCTTTCCATTATTACACCACAACCACTTAGACCTGTTCTTATAAGAAGAGATCCTCTTAACAGTAACTTAATCAAGGTTATAACAATAACTAAATCTGCAACCTATATAACAGTGTAGTTTGGACCTCCAAGAACGGTGGAGATCGTGGCAAGAGTGGGTTCACCCACCTGTATTTTCACCTCCATATTTATTAGCATTTTCTTCCATCAAACCACCCAAGAAAGTAATTTGATGGTTTTCTGTACTAGTTTTTTATCAGCCCTCTCTCTCTCAGATCTTGTGTTTGAGCAGGAAAGGCAAACTTCTGAAGAGACAGGGGTGAAGATATGTTTACCCATTGCTAAAGCACTTTTATACACCAGAGTAGTTAACTCTGTGTTCTAGGCACTGTTTAACTGTTAGATTATAGTTTGTATGAGTTGTTCTAGTTTTTTTATTTTAACTGTGTATATTTTTCAATCGATATAATGAAATTTATGAATATGACAGTATTCTGTAAAGTCCCAAAAATTACAAAAATTACTCGCAAAATCATTTACTGTATAATCAACATTCTGTGCAACCATTGGTCTGATAATTTTGTTTACTGTATTCAAGGCCAAAACACCCCTTACCACGATAAAATCAGTGCAAGTGCAAGGCCTTAATATCTCTAATTATCCAGACTTGGATCACAGTACAGTAGGTTTTACAGTATAGTTATACCTCAAAATCTAAAACCCCAATCTAGAAATCTTTAGATATTACAACAATAGTGTTTATCTGTACTATTATGGAAGGCAGATTGCATTCAACTATATCCCTGGTGGACAAGTAATGGCAGGCCAGTCTTTATATCTGTGTGTAATTGTTGCTGTGAGACCCTTCCCTTTCCTTCCTTATCCAAATTTCATGGCGGATCCGAATTTTCAGAAGATTATACCCATCGACTTTAAAATGGGTTTTGGTGGTTATCTTAGAATGTTGCATTTTTTCACTCACAATGTTCAATCTTGGGTTTACTGCAACTTCAACATTGCAGTCAATGTAGGAGCTGTTTTGAGAATGGAGTGCTTGTAGGCAATGTACTGGTTGGATTCAGTGTCAAATTTGTTGTTTTGTTTCATTCTTTTTTATTTTGTTTATGGAATGAAAAGTGTTGATGGTATCCTGATCTTGTTGAGGTGGTTACAATGTTCAATGTTCCTTCCATTGTTGTTGGAAATGAGTATAACAGTTTTTGTTTAGAATCAAATTATTATTTATTTAGATTAATTAAATAATTTCAATTAATTATATAGTAAAATTGGGATAAATAATAACATTTCAATAAATGTAATAATTAAATAGAAGGAAACATTTATTTAGTTTTAGTATTGATAATTGATATTGATGCTTTTTAAGAATGGTTCTTATTGCTATGAAATTGTATGTCTTCGTTAGATGAATATTTCAAATTAGCATAAAAAAAATTATGAATAGATGTTGTTCCTTGATCGATCGCAACAACCACAAATTTGATCCTCATAGAATTGATATGACAAAAAGTATGTCTGAGAAACTGTTTGCTTGCTCCTATTGGATATTTGAGAAGTTAACATGGTGTCTAGAGATACCATTGAAGATCTTGTCAACTCAAGAGGTGAATGAGTCCTTTGACAGAATAAGTTCTTCTTTGTCAAAGATTTTTAGGACTGGATTAATGACAATTAAAAAAATTGAGCATACATGCTAATAGCCTAGATGATTATGCAAATTTGATTCCTTTAATTCTCTTGATTTCAAAACTAAATGCTCTATTGATTGTCCAGTTTTATTTTGCACAATGAATGTCTTTAAATACCATGACATAATAGCAAGTTGGATGAAATGTGTGCTAGGTTGTCTCATAATTATTAGCAAAAGGGCTATTTTTGTGTTCCTTGAGATTGACATAGATCAAAAGAGATAGTGTTGATTTCAATGTGGGAGATGAATATTTGGAAATTGGTGTGAATGAGAGTGAAATATAGGGATGAATAGAGATTGGGTTGTGAGCCAAGTCTAACACAAGAATCCGACACTTGTTGATATGTTAATGTATTAACACATGAAACCATCAAGGTGGGCATAAAAACTAAATGGAAACTAACATGAGCAGGCTCATTTTACCATGACATTTTGCCCCTACTTTCATGTTTGTGTGAATCTAACATGAGCATGTATTTTTAAAGTATATGGACATCCATAGTCACTACAAAAGGATACAATTAATTTAATCTTTGTATTCTCCTTAGGATGGACCCTTTGTCAAAACTTACAAAATAAGAAATAGTGTGCAACTACCACATGTCCAAAATAATCACAAATTACAAATTGCTCCAGCTTTCTATGAAAAATTAGAAGAGAAGAGGAGATCACAAATACCACTTATTCAAAAAGCACTATGAAATATTCTTCATGATGTAAAAATGTTACAAGGGTCCACATGTGACAATTGGATAAACATCCATGCAATGTAGAAATGCAAAAAAAATCCACATTATGTGGGAATGCAATGAAATCAAACTATACTTGAATGAAATAATAAATCTCTATGTAGCACAAAATTCTATTTGAAACCTCAACCATAAAGGGTGTTAGTTGATAAAATATGTCCCCTCCAATCTGTTCCAAACAATCGATGTAATGAATTAGAGGAGAGGATATATATATAATAGAAAAGATAAATGCAATAATACAATCAAATTATAAGATCTAATTATGTAAACATGTATATCATTAGGAAGGCATGATGCCTCCACAATTGCCCCTAACTTGGGAAATCAATAAGGTAGAGATTCAAGCTAAAGAGGAATTCAGGTTATCAAAGACATGGTGACATAAGATATAACTTATGATGAGGAACATAAATATTTAATCATAAAATAGAGACATGATAAGGATCATAAATATGTAAGGCATGTGAATGTAGGATATAAGCATGATAGTCATATGGAGACATGTGATTTTCATAGTAGATCTAAACATAAAAAGCATTAGGATGAGGAAAAAGGTACACATTGTTATCATAATATACATGGAATATCTAGATAGCATCATAATTATGAAACATAAGGAACATAGAGAAACCATAAAAGCATTTTGGTAGCAGAGAAACATAAAAGGTAGTAAGGAAACATGTAAAAAATTAGTGGTAAATATGGAACATAAAATTCAAATAGGGTATATAAGAAATGTGTTAAAGCTAAAACATAGGAAATCATATGAACTAAATAATTAACATGGAAAAATATAGCAACTAAACACCATAAATGACATAAAAACAAAACATAGGAAAGGAAATACATAACAAAAATAAACAAGATGACCCCAAACAAGGAGACAAGGAGTAAGACATAATGTAGGAGGTGAAATGAGAATAGGAGATGTGAAACAAACATGTCATAAATAAAAGGCCAAAGTGTAAGGATGCATAATATAAATTAAATAATGGGAAAGAAGGATCACATTATTTATGGCATCAATAGATGACTAAAGTAGAAATATTATAAAACATAAGGAGAAGTTGTTAGGAAAAGGGTGTTATACACCTTGCACAAGAAAGGTTTGTGTATGGGTTGCACATGAGAAAATATTTAATTGTAACATCCATCTCTTTCTTATGAAAGATTTACCATAAAAAAATTCACCCAACAGTTAACAACTGACATTCAAGGTAAAAAAGCGATACTTTTTTAATAATAAAAGAAACATGCTACTGCATGTTGTTTCCATTTAGATATATCAAGCATCTATAAATATTTTCCAACTAAAAATATTAACATCATTTACAATTTGCATCACAATTCAATGAATTCAATTAAGTAAGCAATAAAGAATTACTAAAAGAGAGTTAGGTCATAGATCCTTATCTGGATTCTTTTTGTCTTCCAAGACTCAGCAAGTCATCTGCAAGAGGGAGAGCATCACCTGAGTGCTTTACCTCCAACCATGGACTTAAGCAGTCCCCCACACACCTTCCTAACTGGAAGCAGTCCTACCCTTCAACAAAGGGATTAGTCAAGAACCCTGTTAATTCTGCCATCTGAGCTTTGGTGTTGTTCCCTACTTAACGAATACCATTGCACAACTATGGATACCTTCCAACTATGTACATCTCTAACTAGCTAAGTATCTGGGTCACACTAAACCGAAAAGTGCATGCTGAGACAACTACACTCACTATGGCCATAGTATTTATATCATAAATACAATCACTTCTAAGAGCGAAGTCGTTTGTTCACCCACCCTACTCGACTTGGAAAACCTTTTCTGACCTAGGGTATGTTGGAACTAACTGTTCCACCCAATGGAAAAACTCAAAGAACTTATAACACAACATAACCTGTATTTTTAAACATATCTCAACTGAGTTGATAAGATGTTAGGTCTTTCTCAAACCCCATGTTACTTGGTGTAACTATCAGGTCTTGGTGACTGTCACTTGTTTGAGTCATGATTTACTAAGTCAGTAAATGACTAAGATGTTTTTTGACCCTAAATACCCATGTTACGTTCTTGTAACTTCATGGGACTTGGTAACTACCACCTATCTAGGTCTGTAGTATAAACCATGAGAGTATCTGATCTCCCATTCTATGCTCACATAGTGATTGTTGATGACTTACTGTCCTCGACTAGCTTCACTTCGTCACAACTGAAAGTATCATCTTGACCCAATATTCAATCATATAAAGCAAATAATTATCAATCTAAAGCTGAAAAACCCTTCTTTTATAGTTTTGAATGTTTAGTTTCTTAGCTTTGTTAAAAATTTCTTCCTTGGAAAGTGTAAATTTCACAAAGTATATAACTCATCTAGATTGTTGGATATTTTTAACTCAAACACTTGAATTACTTTCACGTAACTATTTAGGTCTTGGCTATAACTTCTTGTTCGAGTCTTAACCCTAACCCTTAAGAGTGACTACTCTCAAGATATAAAATCTAAACAAATCTTGATGCAAATTAATATCTTCTTGACCTCTGTGGTCATATTTTAGTATAACTAATACATAGACGAAGTCTACACAATAATAGTTATATCTCCATTAAGAATATAATTTCCTTTAGGTTTTAGTCCTTTATGCATTTCAGTAGAATCTTGTTAACCAAGGAGGAACAAGGTTATAGACCAACTGGTTCTTTCTTGCAATAACCTCACTTAAACATAAGTGCTTACTCAGTGAGTTGGAAATATGACTAGTTTGGTAAAACTTAGGCATTGAGTCCCCTTGTTACATATCTGCAATGGTTAGGATCTAGGCTATTGCCTTTAATTCAAAGTGTACTAATTTAGAGAGTGTCTACTCTCAAAATTGAGACCCAAGGCATAAAACTTGACCTATCTGGTCATACTTTAGCGAAAATACACACTACAACAAAACATGCAATTAGCACCTAAAATAGCACCGAATTTTAGTGCATTTGAGTTCATGAATTGGACACTTCTGTCGATGTAAAACTCAGCGAAAAATGGTTTGTTCACTTCGGCATTGGATTTTGCACTGACTGTAGTGTTGTAAAAGTGGTTCAAGCAATAGTGCCTCCTTTAGAGCCTAGAATAGCACCAAGAAATAGCATCAGAAATAGTGCCTAAATTAGCGCCCAATTTGGCTTCCAATTTTGCTTCCATGTCTACTCCCATTTTTGCTTCTAGTTTTGCTCCCAGTTTTGCTTCTAGTTTTGCTTCCAGGTTTGCTTCCAATTTTGCTTCCAATTTTGCTTCAAATTTTGCTTCTAGGTTTGCTTCCAATTTTGCTTCCAAGTTTGCTTCTAGTTTTGCTTCCAATTTTGCTTTCAGTTTTGCTTCTAGTTTTGCTTCCAATTTTGCTTCTAGTTTTTCTTCCAAGTTTGCTTCTAGTTTTACTTCCAATTTTGCTTCCAATTTTGCTTCCAGTTTTGCTTCCAGTTTTGCTTCCCGATTTGCTTCCGATTTTGCTTCCAATTTTGCTTCTAGTTTTTCTTCCAATTTTGCTTCTAATTTTGCTTCCAGTTTTGCTTCCAAGTTTTCTTCCAGTTTTGCTTCTAGGTTTGCTTCCAATTTTGCTTCCAAGATTGCTTATGGTTTGCTTCTAGTTTGGCTTCCATTGTTGCTTCCTTTTTTGCTTCTAAAAATGCTTCTTGTTTTGCTTCCATTTATTAATTTAATATGTTTTATTTCAATTTAATTAGTTAAATATATCATGCCTCTTAAATAACTCATATGATTATAGAGTAAGTAATTTAATTATTTAACTCATATGATTAAATAACAAGATAATTATTATGACATGATCATCATCTATAATTAAAATAAGTGAGTCAAATATCTATAATTTAATTGAATTTGACAACATCCATCCTAAGCAGTAAATTAAAATCATCATACATAATAAATATCCATCCAAAAATCATCAACCACTTTTAATATATATAAATTGACAAGTCAATACTTATAAGATCATCATCATATATAACTAAAAAAAGTGAAAGTCAAATATGCCAGTAGATCAATAACATGTCAAGATGATACATGTCCAATAGTTGACATAAGTCAAAATGATACGTGTACAAATGATATAAGTAAAAATGATAAATTATGTAACTCAAATTGATACAAGTCAAGATGATACATGTCCAAATGATATAAGTGAAAATGATACATGCCAATATAATACAACTCAATAATATGGTATTGTAGGCCGTGAAAATGACACATATGATAGTAACCATGAAAAGAGGCATCATAATGATATATCAGCAATGATCCATGATGCAATCTATATGATCATGAATGTCACTAGTTACTACTAGCTTCAATTGTCTCATCATCATCACCATCGTGATCATCATCATCATGATCATCATCGTCGTCATCATCATTGTCATCAGCCTCGGTGTCTTCCGTATCTACATCGTCATCATCCTCTGCCATGTGATATGTACCAGAAGAACCAATATTTTCTAGATCTATATCATGATGAGGATCATCTTGATCTTCTGGAAGACCCGTGTTCTACAAAAAAAACATTTAAAATGAAAAGTTATTATTTATTTCATGCAATAATTTATTTTTCTGTTATATATCTAATATTACAACATATGAGATGAAACATCCATAATCATATTACATCATATCAAAGTGCACATACCATAATAAAATTTCAAAAAATTTACAGCTAATATGTCATTCCAATGATGTAAAACATGCAACAATTCTAATAAACGTTAGTAAAGAACATAAAAAAAAATTGTTATACAATTTAACTATCAGCTGTAAATTCTATTACATAACCTTAAGTGCCAACCCTCTGCATTTTGTGCTATATATGATTATGTTTTTCTCGAAGATCCTTTGAGAGTTAACTGGTCTATATATCTTCTTCTCCTATATTTTAGAAATGGATATTTTTCTAGGACATTTTGGCACTGTAATATGCTTCAAAGGTTCTTTGATAATTAACTAGTCTATATGTCCCTATATTTGAGAGTTAACATTTATGGTTTAGTATTCTGTTTGTAAGCAAGCTATGACATGCAACAATACTTGAACATATAGAGAATAGTTCTTTAGGACATTTTGTACTTTGATTATACTATTTTTAAGTGACCTTTTCATGTATATAATCATATCATGTTTATGTATGTTAATATAAGGCAGCTATGGAGGTAGTTCAAAGAGATGGCACTGAACTTTTGCCTCATCTTACAAAGTCTCTAGGAACAAGAATAGGGATTGAATTTCGAGAGTCTGGTTTAAGTTTGAATTCAAGAAATGACAAAATTGTGAAGGTTGGAATGGATTTTAATGTATGAATTGGGTTTCAGAATTTGCAGTTGTAGACTGGTAATCCCAAAACATAGAATTATTCATTTCTCCTTGTTGACACTGTGGTTGTTAAGTATTAAGGCCTGAAACCATCTATCAAAACATTAAGCATGTATTCTTCCAGCCAATGGAGAAGTAGATGATTATTTTGCTTCATTTTCATTTGCATAACCATATCATGGTGGGAAACAACAAGACCAAGGATGTCCAGTTTTATGTGGGGTAATGGATGTGGTCCAAAATTTAGGAGGGGCAAGAAGGTCTATGTATGATCCTGATGAAATTGAGGAAGAACAGCAAAAGAGGGACATGAAAAATAAAATCAATGCAGAGTTTCAAGGATTTGTCAAGCGAGTAAGAGAGCTATGGGAGCAGCCTCATCTAAAAGATTTTGAACTAGAGTTTGAAATACCATTTAGAGAGCTTGGTTTTCATGGAGTTCCTTTCAAAGCCTCTGCTTTTATTGTTCCTACGATAAACTATTTGGTAGAGTTGGTGGAATTACCTTTCTTAGTAATCACTATTAGTGACATTGAGATTGTTAACCTTGAGAGAGTAGGACTTGGGAAAAAGGCATTTGATATGGCTATTGTTTTCAAAGACTTCAAGTGGGATGTACTCCGCATTGACGCCATTCCTCAATCTTCGCTTGATGGCATCAAGGAATGGCTGAGCTCCATGGATATAAAGTATTATGAAAGTATAATGAACTTGAACTGGCAAAAAAATTTGAAGACTATACTGATGATCTAGATAAATTTATTGAAGGTGGTGGTTGGGAATTTTTTAATATGGAAGCTAGTGATTCTAATTTTGATAATTCAAAAGAGTCAGATCAAGGATATGAACCCTCTGATGTAGAAGAGGAATCAAAATCAGATGAGGAAGGTTCAAAAGATGAATTTGTGGAGTCAAATGAGGACGACGAAGAAGAAGAAGATTCTAAAGAGGAGGAAGGTAAAACATGAGATGAATTAGAAGTCGAAGCCAGAAATGCAGAAAAGGAAAAAGGAGATGAGTCTGATAGTGAAGAGGAAAGGCAGTGACAAAAGGTAAAAGCTACAGGGAAGTCTCAGGCACCTGATATTAGAGATTCAAGAGGAATGTCTGCCAAGAGGCATAAAGTCAGATGAATTGAGTTCATCTACATCCTTCTTCTATTTATTCATGCACATAAATGGTTCAGTTGTTTATGCAATTGATGCATATATGTTAACTTGATCAGTGTTATTACTTTGGTAGTTTGACTTCTATGACAACCAGCCATTAGGCCATTTTGTGTGAGAGCACGTTTGTGTTTTTAGTTAGCTTTTTTGGATAGCTCTACTGGGTGTTAAGGATATTCCATTTATCTTTTGAATGTTAAGAAGTCTAGTATTACACGCTTCTCTATTTTTATTAGATCAAGTTGCAAGTTTTTTACTGCTGATTTCTTTATTTATGGAGTTTTTCTAACTTGGAAGACAGGAATTTATTGCCTTTTTAAAATTATATGGACAAAGTAAGTGGTTGGTTAGCTACGCCAAGTGATGTAGACTACAAGGATGTGTTAGATCTATAGGATTCCTATCAAGATGCATCAAAACATTCTTACATGTTAAAAGAATGGTAGCATTGTGAGGAAGGATGGAAAAGATGCATGTGGATCACTTAGTAGAATGGCAACATGAATTCAAGGAAGCACTCCTTGAGATACCATGTTTGAGAGAAAAGAAGATAAATCAAATCATCATGGGACTAAGTTACTCAAATGATGCAACTCATAACTTAAATGAGGACACTTAAGAGATATTAAAAGACCATGGTCATTAATTAAAAGATGCAATGAAAATAAGGTATGACTGTCACCCACTACCCTTTAAGGCAAACAATATTTTTTTCCTCAACATGAAATAAAGGGACAATTAAGTGGGGTCTAGGGCCAATAGAGAAGCACTTTAGAACTCATCCTACGCATCAATAAACAACCTAACACAAGAAATGAAAATTGACATATTACCACAACAATATCCAACTAAGTTATTGAAAGTCAACTATTGATACCTCGTTCTCCATCCAGATTACAAAATCGACCCACTTTTTGCTTTGTAACTTTTCCTTTTCAAATTGTTTTGGATGTCGACCATATTTCTCTTCTTGTCAAAACATGGCACATGGACTAGCTAAATTAATTAATATGCAATCATTTACATTTTCCTAGGAAATTAAAAAAAAAATCATTTAACATATTAAATATACTTACAAATGTACAAATCAAGGCCTGTAAACCTTTCTAGCCACTATGATGCATGGCACAAAGTTTTTGAAGCCTAGCCTTGGAGGCCTTGTCCTAAAACATATACTGATTCAATTTAACTATGCACAAATAAAATTTAAAAATTGTTTAATAAATTTGATATAATCTTATGAGCAAATTCAAATACCTACGTACTCTCCTCATCGGACTTCCTCCGTGCATCGGACTTCTCATATGCTTTTACAAGCTCTTTCCATGCTTTGAGACTTACATCAATTGGCCTTTTTTTGAGCCTTATCTCGAGAGGGATTTTTTTTATCTTCTTTGTTTGGTTGCACCGAAATCTCTTGCAATTTTGAGACATCCGTAGCTTTACCTTCTTCACAGACCAACTTGTGCCAAATTTAGTCTCCATTTTATTGATAATTGGTTTTTGTAGGTGTATGGGTATTTTGAGAATGGAAAATGTAGATGGTCTTTGAACCGTTGAAGGCATGATTCCTTCAACCTATTCATAAAGTATTTTCTAGCATATGTCATTCAGACTTCCCCTGAAACCACATCGTATTCTATGTTGGTATTGTAGCTACCAATGCCAGATGCAAAACTTGGCGTGGTGGAAGAATTATGTGTCCCAGGAGTGGCTGGGACAGTGGAAGTCTTTGCTCCTTGTTCTACATTCCTAGAATTTAGTGTTATTGATTTCTTCCGAGATCTTTTGCTTGATCTAGGACTACATGGGGAATCAATTGATTCCCTTCGACATGGTTGATTTGGTTGCAATGTTCAAGGGGATTTAGTAGACCATTTTTCTATGTATCTGGCAAGCATTGTTGAGTCTACAGCATCCAATTTGTTCACTACCTCTGCCCGCAATATGGAATCCAATGCCTCTTTATCTTTGTTAGTCTCATGTCCCTATATATATATATAATAATTTTTTTTCTTTTAAATTTAAAAATAAAAAACTAAAAATGAAAGAAACAATGGAAACATTTACAAATCTATAAATTGACAATGAATTACCTCATTATGGATAGATTCTACTCCATTTATTCTCTTCCCTCTATTACTTGACATTTTGAGGTGACCTAGGGTAAATTATTTTTGTCCAGTCTATGGAGGCAAACAAAGTACACACTGTCAGGTATGAAAGTTTTCGTCCAGTTTGTGGTATGAAATTTTTACCTTGAATGACACTCTTTCTAGATTTAAATGCCTATGAATCAATTGCTTTTGCACCTATATAGAATATATATATATATATTTGAAAGGTTATAAATATATGCAAAATGAAATAAATGTATTGTAAGAAAATCAACACTTGTGCACCTGTATAGAATGGTAATCTTTGGGGGATAAAAACGGCACGGAGTGTGGTTTTATTGAGAGTTAACACAGATAGGTCCCATTCTCGAGTCGCATCCACTAATTAGAAAGAAAATGAATGTGTGCACAATCAATTCGAAACCATGAGCTCATTGTTCTATAAAATAATAAGTGAAAATTATTAATAGCTAATTTAAGCCCGAAGGTCTCACAAATTTGAGGAAATGATTTATTATCCAATTGTCGTCTCAAAAGCCCTATCTCCTCGTATTGTCTCGACCAACCTTTTTTCCCACAAGACCTGGCTGCAATGGGCGGATGCAGTTTAACGACTTGTCTTGAAAGCTTGGGATGGGAATGATAAGCGAACCAAGGCATTGGGGTTTCAAAAATGTGCTTTTCCCTTTTTTCTCCTCTCTTCCTTCACATAGCGCTTTTCTCCTGTCATCTTTTCATTGACATGGGAATTTTTTATTTTTTATTTTTAATTCATTAGTCGGTGCTATAGTCAATGTAGTTAATGCCAACTTTAGCATCGACTTTCAGCCCTAAATGTGATTTGTTTAGGGCACCAAAGGCAACACAAAGTGCACCTAATTTAGCACCTAGCAGTGCAAAATGATGTATTTTGCTTGGAAGTTGATAAATAAATTTATCCTAAATTGACTTCATCTTCATATGTTCCAAGGGAGCAATCATGGTTCCCTATTTTATCTATTCCCTATCCCATGTCAATTTTGTGGGTGCAAAACTAATAAAGGTTAGATTTGTGAACTCAAAAATGACCCCTAAACTTTTAAATATAAAATTTTAGATATAGAGCTTATATAAAGGTTAGATTTGTATAAAAGGATAAACCTTAATTCATTACTATCATCTTAGAGATAGGGCTTATTGGGGAATTATGAAAAATCATCTATGAGAACTAAATCATTATCATGTGACATTGGCATTACATCAACATCCTATGTGTATTGCATGCTTCCTAGAGAGATTTGAGCTCTAGTTGTCAAAATTCCGCGTGTAAACTTTTTGTGAAGAGAAAAATGTTGCAATGTCCTATTTTGTTTTTCATAGTGTGTCTTAATGAAAAGCGAGCATATTAACAAGATAATTTCAACAATATTCTTGTGGTGCACAACTATTATGTGAATATTGCCATTGGTGTGTATTACAGGATCCAGAGGAGGCCATGGAGAGAGGACGTAGACGACGTAGAACTACTAAATCGCAAAGAGGAAAGTGGGTGGAAATAGATATGACAAAAAAATATACAAATACAATAGAGGTAAGAAGAGAAAGCAACCTCAACCAAAGGAGGAAGGTGTTTATGAATTCACAAATACTACAACATAGAGGAGATAAAGTCATTTTTTTGTCCATGAGGCCTCTAAGGTCAAACTTATTGGTTGAAAATGCAAAAGAATGGTGATTAAATGTGATTCTATGATCAAGGGAAAATTTTGAAAATTAGGATGGCCAAAACATGATATCAATATGTCAAGTATATGACTAAAGTGAGGTTTTGTGTTGGATAGCATATTCATTGAAATGATATAATTGGTGTACTAAACAATATTTATTATGGTGTGTATTATAGGGGCGAGAGGAGGCCATGGCAACAGATCATGTCATATCAAATGAGGACACAACGGATGAAGCGGGACATCAGGTACTCAAATTTTGACTTAATTTAGGAAAAAATTATCTGATGGAAATTTGTGATACATCCATCTTTTTTCACAGTATTATTGAAATTTATAATGTATTATCCAATCTTGACATAAATTAATGCATGTTGTTGATTATTTTAGATGGAGATTGGAGCAAATGCAAAGCCTGAGCGTTCAACTAGCAAAAGAAGAAGATATGTACGTGGACATGGATCTAAAGATGTTAAATCACGTAGATGATAGTGGGTGGAATAGGATATGACAATGGATCTTGTAGACACAACAAATGATTGCATTGAACAAGAGGTTGGTTAGTACTATAGTACATGGGATGAATACTTTGAGAAAATTGTTGTTTATGGATGTTCTTTATGTCATGGAAAGAAACAATTCAAATGAGCAATTATACAAAGACATTACATATATTATGAGCTTCCAGTCGGTAGTATGCCTCCTTCAATTGATTCAAATCCAATAGCAATTGTGGTAAGGAATTTTCCAATTTGATATAAATAACATGTATACTTCGTTAAACATTGTTTTATATTATTTAAATAACTAATTTTTTTCTTAGTGGATACTTGCAGGATAAAGTTCTTGGTTTAAAGTTTCCTGGATCATCGACTTCTAGCCTAGAGGGCAATGATCATTTATTAGATGATACATCTAACAAAAATATTTTCCAATATACCAGCTCAGAAGATGAGGAATTGATGAAAACAAGTCACATAACAAGAATCGGTTTAAAGATGCATAATTTTCTTAAAGACAGGGGGAAGGTGGACTACATACCCTATGAGAATGAATGTGATGGAGATGATGAATTTCCCCTAAGTTTGAGATTAATTTACAAAGAGACATTTGATCGTTGACTATATTGTGCTTGGCCTAGTGATCAACAACTACCTAGAGTGTATGAGGTGTTTCAATTTTGGGGATACAACTACATGATACAACCCTCCAATATTCATGGAGTGAATCTAGGCCTCTTTATTGTCCAAAATGTACATGTGGGATATAAACATAGAAACAATTCATAAAAAACCACTAGGAGATTAATGCCATATTATGGTCCATCATATTACAGTGGTGAATGGAGAAGGCTAGCAGAATATAAGCCTAGCATGTCAGCATATGGTCTAAATTCGAATATGTATACACATCATCTCCAATTGGAAAGTGGAAAATAAATTAATAGAGGTCATCTTATGTATATAGATGGACGTGCATACACACAAAAATATTGTAGGATTTATAAATAGTAGTAAGGGAAGGGACCCTATTGTAAGACCAAATTGTCAATTTGTTGAGGTTATAAATGATAAAGATGGAGATATGGAAAGAGAGGTTGATAGATTGATAATGGTTGAGGCTATTATAGACCTTACCATTGGGGATGATTTATTGATTGATTACCCCTTCTTAAAACACACTCTTGCGTGAAAGAAAAGGGAAGAACAAGGTCTCCCTAAGGATGTTCGTAAGGGCAGAAAACCAAAGAATAATAAATGAGTGTGGACTACTGTTTTAAAAACTATGTTGTCAAAATTGGGTTTTATTTAAATTATTGTATAAAAAAGGTAGTCTATAAAATAATGTTCCATTATTCAATTGATGTATATATGTTCATACAATTTTTATTTTTATTTTTTAAGCCATATTTGATTATATTTCTTTGAAATTGATACATTTATTATTTATCCAATTGTTGCCAAACATTAAATAATGCTTGTGTTTGTTGATAGGTAGAAGATGTTGTGAAACACATACTAATACCAAAGATCCAACTGGGTTATTAATATTTGGACAGGATGATCCAAACCATCCTTTAAACCATACTAGAGCAAAAAGAGCAAGATTGAAGAAAATACTACCACCTGAGAAATTTGAAGAGATGATGAGATGGGCATACACTGATGACATGCTACCTAGCCTTAATGATGATGATCATGGTAGTGAAAATGTAGTGCATGAAGAAATATTGAATGAAATGCTTACAAATTTCTTTGGGGATGGAAACAATGATGACAATAATGATCATATGGTTGACAGTAATGATGATAACATAGGTAATTATGGTGATAACAACCTAAAAGACTCCATCAAGCAAGCATTGAAGACACCCGTGTTCAAATCAGCTGCAAGTAAAACCTCAAAACTAGCATGCACATTAATATTATTAGAAATCAAGTCACTATTTGGTTGGTCAGACAAAGGATTCACTACCCTACTGAAGTGAGTTGAAATCTATTTCTTACTTTGCATTGTCAATTGGTGTACATAATTCGTAAACATTCATCA
>CM021100.1:35033662-35083390 GCA_007115665.2 Sequoiadendron giganteum | reverse complement strand
AATTATGTAAACATGTATATCATTAGGAAGGCATGATGCCTCCACAATTGCCCCTAACTTGGGAAATCAATAAGGTAGAGATTCAAGCTAAAGAGGAATTCAGGTTATCAAAGACATGGTGACATAAGATATAACTTATGATGAGGAACATAAATATTTAATCATAAAATAGAGACATGATAAGGATCATAAATATGTAAGGCATGTGAATGTAGGATATAAGCATGATAGTCATATGGAGACATGTGATTTTCATAGTAGATCTAAACATAAAAAGCATTAGGATGAGGAAAAAGGTACACATTGTTATCATAATATACATGGAATATCTAGATAGCATCATAATTATGAAACATAAGGAACATAGAGAAACCATAAAAGCATTTTGGTAGCAGAGAAACATAAAAGGTAGTAAGGAAACATGTAAAAAATTAGTGGTAAATATGGAACATAAAATTCAAATAGGGTATATAAGAAATGTGTTAAAGCTAAAACATAGGAAATCATATGAACTAAATAATTAACATGGAAAAATATAGCAACTAAACACCATAAATGACATAAAAACAAAACATAGGAAAGGAAATACATAACAAAAATAAACAAGATGACCCCAAACAAGGAGACAAGGAGTAAGACATAATGTAGGAGGTGAAATGAGAATAGGAGATGTGAAACAAACATGTCATAAATAAAAGGCCAAAGTGTAAGGATGCATAATATAAATTAAATAATGGGAAAGAAGGATCACATTATTTATGGCATCAATAGATGACTAAAGTAGAAATATTATAAAACATAAGGAGAAGTTGTTAGGAAAAGGGTGTTATACACCTTGCACAAGAAAGGTTTGTGTATGGGTTGCACATGAGAAAATATTTAATTGTAACATCCATCTCTTTCTTATGAAAGATTTACCATAAAAAAATTCACCCAACAGTTAACAACTGACATTCAAGGTAAAAAAGCGATACTTTTTTAATAATAAAAGAAACATGCTACTGCATGTTGTTTCCATTTAGATATATCAAGCATCTATAAATATTTTCCAACTAAAAATATTAACATCATTTACAATTTGCATCACAATTCAATGAATTCAATTAAGTAAGCAATAAAGAATTACTAAAAGAGAGTTAGGTCATAGATCCTTATCTGGATTCTTTTTGTCTTCCAAGACTCAGCAAGTCATCTGCAAGAGGGAGAGCATCACCTGAGTGCTTTACCTCCAACCATGGACTTAAGCAGTCCCCCACACACCTTCCTAACTGGAAGCAGTCCTACCCTTCAACAAAGGGATTAGTCAAGAACCCTGTTAATTCTGCCATCTGAGCTTTGGTGTTGTTCCCTACTTAACGAATACCATTGCACAACTATGGATACCTTCCAACTATGTACATCTCTAACTAGCTAAGTATCTGGGTCACACTAAACCGAAAAGTGCATGCTGAGACAACTACACTCACTATGGCCATAGTATTTATATCATAAATACAATCACTTCTAAGAGCGAAGTCGTTTGTTCACCCACCCTACTCGACTTGGAAAACCTTTTCTGACCTAGGGTATGTTGGAACTAACTGTTCCACCCAATGGAAAAACTCAAAGAACTTATAACACAACATAACCTGTATTTTTAAACATATCTCAACTGAGTTGATAAGATGTTAGGTCTTTCTCAAACCCCATGTTACTTGGTGTAACTATCAGGTCTTGGTGACTGTCACTTGTTTGAGTCATGATTTACTAAGTCAGTAAATGACTAAGATGTTTTTTGACCCTAAATACCCATGTTACGTTCTTGTAACTTCATGGGACTTGGTAACTACCACCTATCTAGGTCTGTAGTATAAACCATGAGAGTATCTGATCTCCCATTCTATGCTCACATAGTGATTGTTGATGACTTACTGTCCTCGACTAGCTTCACTTCGTCACAACTGAAAGTATCATCTTGACCCAATATTCAATCATATAAAGCAAATAATTATCAATCTAAAGCTGAAAAACCCTTCTTTTATAGTTTTGAATGTTTAGTTTCTTAGCTTTGTTAAAAATTTCTTCCTTGGAAAGTGTAAATTTCACAAAGTATATAACTCATCTAGATTGTTGGATATTTTTAACTCAAACACTTGAATTACTTTCACGTAACTATTTAGGTCTTGGCTATAACTTCTTGTTCGAGTCTTAACCCTAACCCTTAAGAGTGACTACTCTCAAGATATAAAATCTAAACAAATCTTGATGCAAATTAATATCTTCTTGACCTCTGTGGTCATATTTTAGTATAACTAATACATAGACGAAGTCTACACAATAATAGTTATATCTCCATTAAGAATATAATTTCCTTTAGGTTTTAGTCCTTTATGCATTTCAGTAGAATCTTGTTAACCAAGGAGGAACAAGGTTATAGACCAACTGGTTCTTTCTTGCAATAACCTCACTTAAACATAAGTGCTTACTCAGTGAGTTGGAAATATGACTAGTTTGGTAAAACTTAGGCATTGAGTCCCCTTGTTACATATCTGCAATGGTTAGGATCTAGGCTATTGCCTTTAATTCAAAGTGTACTAATTTAGAGAGTGTCTACTCTCAAAATTGAGACCCAAGGCATAAAACTTGACCTATCTGGTCATACTTTAGCGAAAATACACACTACAACAAAACATGCAATTAGCACCTAAAATAGCACCGAATTTTAGTGCATTTGAGTTCATGAATTGGACACTTCTGTCGATGTAAAACTCAGCGAAAAATGGTTTGTTCACTTCGGCATTGGATTTTGCACTGACTGTAGTGTTGTAAAAGTGGTTCAAGCAATAGTGCCTCCTTTAGAGCCTAGAATAGCACCAAGAAATAGCATCAGAAATAGTGCCTAAATTAGCGCCCAATTTGGCTTCCAATTTTGCTTCCATGTCTACTCCCATTTTTGCTTCTAGTTTTGCTCCCAGTTTTGCTTCTAGTTTTGCTTCCAGGTTTGCTTCCAATTTTGCTTCCAATTTTGCTTCAAATTTTGCTTCTAGGTTTGCTTCCAATTTTGCTTCCAAGTTTGCTTCTAGTTTTGCTTCCAATTTTGCTTTCAGTTTTGCTTCTAGTTTTGCTTCCAATTTTGCTTCTAGTTTTTCTTCCAAGTTTGCTTCTAGTTTTACTTCCAATTTTGCTTCCAATTTTGCTTCCAGTTTTGCTTCCAGTTTTGCTTCCCGATTTGCTTCCGATTTTGCTTCCAATTTTGCTTCTAGTTTTTCTTCCAATTTTGCTTCTAATTTTGCTTCCAGTTTTGCTTCCAAGTTTTCTTCCAGTTTTGCTTCTAGGTTTGCTTCCAATTTTGCTTCCAAGATTGCTTATGGTTTGCTTCTAGTTTGGCTTCCATTGTTGCTTCCTTTTTTGCTTCTAAAAATGCTTCTTGTTTTGCTTCCATTTATTAATTTAATATGTTTTATTTCAATTTAATTAGTTAAATATATCATGCCTCTTAAATAACTCATATGATTATAGAGTAAGTAATTTAATTATTTAACTCATATGATTAAATAACAAGATAATTATTATGACATGATCATCATCTATAATTAAAATAAGTGAGTCAAATATCTATAATTTAATTGAATTTGACAACATCCATCCTAAGCAGTAAATTAAAATCATCATACATAATAAATATCCATCCAAAAATCATCAACCACTTTTAATATATATAAATTGACAAGTCAATACTTATAAGATCATCATCATATATAACTAAAAAAAGTGAAAGTCAAATATGCCAGTAGATCAATAACATGTCAAGATGATACATGTCCAATAGTTGACATAAGTCAAAATGATACGTGTACAAATGATATAAGTAAAAATGATAAATTATGTAACTCAAATTGATACAAGTCAAGATGATACATGTCCAAATGATATAAGTGAAAATGATACATGCCAATATAATACAACTCAATAATATGGTATTGTAGGCCGTGAAAATGACACATATGATAGTAACCATGAAAAGAGGCATCATAATGATATATCAGCAATGATCCATGATGCAATCTATATGATCATGAATGTCACTAGTTACTACTAGCTTCAATTGTCTCATCATCATCACCATCGTGATCATCATCATCATGATCATCATCGTCGTCATCATCATTGTCATCAGCCTCGGTGTCTTCCGTATCTACATCGTCATCATCCTCTGCCATGTGATATGTACCAGAAGAACCAATATTTTCTAGATCTATATCATGATGAGGATCATCTTGATCTTCTGGAAGACCCGTGTTCTACAAAAAAAACATTTAAAATGAAAAGTTATTATTTATTTCATGCAATAATTTATTTTTCTGTTATATATCTAATATTACAACATATGAGATGAAACATCCATAATCATATTACATCATATCAAAGTGCACATACCATAATAAAATTTCAAAAAATTTACAGCTAATATGTCATTCCAATGATGTAAAACATGCAACAATTCTAATAAACGTTAGTAAAGAACATAAAAAAAAATTGTTATACAATTTAACTATCAGCTGTAAATTCTATTACATAACCTTAAGTGCCAACCCTCTGCATTTTGTGCTATATATGATTATGTTTTTCTCGAAGATCCTTTGAGAGTTAACTGGTCTATATATCTTCTTCTCCTATATTTTAGAAATGGATATTTTTCTAGGACATTTTGGCACTGTAATATGCTTCAAAGGTTCTTTGATAATTAACTAGTCTATATGTCCCTATATTTGAGAGTTAACATTTATGGTTTAGTATTCTGTTTGTAAGCAAGCTATGACATGCAACAATACTTGAACATATAGAGAATAGTTCTTTAGGACATTTTGTACTTTGATTATACTATTTTTAAGTGACCTTTTCATGTATATAATCATATCATGTTTATGTATGTTAATATAAGGCAGCTATGGAGGTAGTTCAAAGAGATGGCACTGAACTTTTGCCTCATCTTACAAAGTCTCTAGGAACAAGAATAGGGATTGAATTTCGAGAGTCTGGTTTAAGTTTGAATTCAAGAAATGACAAAATTGTGAAGGTTGGAATGGATTTTAATGTATGAATTGGGTTTCAGAATTTGCAGTTGTAGACTGGTAATCCCAAAACATAGAATTATTCATTTCTCCTTGTTGACACTGTGGTTGTTAAGTATTAAGGCCTGAAACCATCTATCAAAACATTAAGCATGTATTCTTCCAGCCAATGGAGAAGTAGATGATTATTTTGCTTCATTTTCATTTGCATAACCATATCATGGTGGGAAACAACAAGACCAAGGATGTCCAGTTTTATGTGGGGTAATGGATGTGGTCCAAAATTTAGGAGGGGCAAGAAGGTCTATGTATGATCCTGATGAAATTGAGGAAGAACAGCAAAAGAGGGACATGAAAAATAAAATCAATGCAGAGTTTCAAGGATTTGTCAAGCGAGTAAGAGAGCTATGGGAGCAGCCTCATCTAAAAGATTTTGAACTAGAGTTTGAAATACCATTTAGAGAGCTTGGTTTTCATGGAGTTCCTTTCAAAGCCTCTGCTTTTATTGTTCCTACGATAAACTATTTGGTAGAGTTGGTGGAATTACCTTTCTTAGTAATCACTATTAGTGACATTGAGATTGTTAACCTTGAGAGAGTAGGACTTGGGAAAAAGGCATTTGATATGGCTATTGTTTTCAAAGACTTCAAGTGGGATGTACTCCGCATTGACGCCATTCCTCAATCTTCGCTTGATGGCATCAAGGAATGGCTGAGCTCCATGGATATAAAGTATTATGAAAGTATAATGAACTTGAACTGGCAAAAAAATTTGAAGACTATACTGATGATCTAGATAAATTTATTGAAGGTGGTGGTTGGGAATTTTTTAATATGGAAGCTAGTGATTCTAATTTTGATAATTCAAAAGAGTCAGATCAAGGATATGAACCCTCTGATGTAGAAGAGGAATCAAAATCAGATGAGGAAGGTTCAAAAGATGAATTTGTGGAGTCAAATGAGGACGACGAAGAAGAAGAAGATTCTAAAGAGGAGGAAGGTAAAACATGAGATGAATTAGAAGTCGAAGCCAGAAATGCAGAAAAGGAAAAAGGAGATGAGTCTGATAGTGAAGAGGAAAGGCAGTGACAAAAGGTAAAAGCTACAGGGAAGTCTCAGGCACCTGATATTAGAGATTCAAGAGGAATGTCTGCCAAGAGGCATAAAGTCAGATGAATTGAGTTCATCTACATCCTTCTTCTATTTATTCATGCACATAAATGGTTCAGTTGTTTATGCAATTGATGCATATATGTTAACTTGATCAGTGTTATTACTTTGGTAGTTTGACTTCTATGACAACCAGCCATTAGGCCATTTTGTGTGAGAGCACGTTTGTGTTTTTAGTTAGCTTTTTTGGATAGCTCTACTGGGTGTTAAGGATATTCCATTTATCTTTTGAATGTTAAGAAGTCTAGTATTACACGCTTCTCTATTTTTATTAGATCAAGTTGCAAGTTTTTTACTGCTGATTTCTTTATTTATGGAGTTTTTCTAACTTGGAAGACAGGAATTTATTGCCTTTTTAAAATTATATGGACAAAGTAAGTGGTTGGTTAGCTACGCCAAGTGATGTAGACTACAAGGATGTGTTAGATCTATAGGATTCCTATCAAGATGCATCAAAACATTCTTACATGTTAAAAGAATGGTAGCATTGTGAGGAAGGATGGAAAAGATGCATGTGGATCACTTAGTAGAATGGCAACATGAATTCAAGGAAGCACTCCTTGAGATACCATGTTTGAGAGAAAAGAAGATAAATCAAATCATCATGGGACTAAGTTACTCAAATGATGCAACTCATAACTTAAATGAGGACACTTAAGAGATATTAAAAGACCATGGTCATTAATTAAAAGATGCAATGAAAATAAGGTATGACTGTCACCCACTACCCTTTAAGGCAAACAATATTTTTTTCCTCAACATGAAATAAAGGGACAATTAAGTGGGGTCTAGGGCCAATAGAGAAGCACTTTAGAACTCATCCTACGCATCAATAAACAACCTAACACAAGAAATGAAAATTGACATATTACCACAACAATATCCAACTAAGTTATTGAAAGTCAACTATTGATACCTCGTTCTCCATCCAGATTACAAAATCGACCCACTTTTTGCTTTGTAACTTTTCCTTTTCAAATTGTTTTGGATGTCGACCATATTTCTCTTCTTGTCAAAACATGGCACATGGACTAGCTAAATTAATTAATATGCAATCATTTACATTTTCCTAGGAAATTAAAAAAAAAATCATTTAACATATTAAATATACTTACAAATGTACAAATCAAGGCCTGTAAACCTTTCTAGCCACTATGATGCATGGCACAAAGTTTTTGAAGCCTAGCCTTGGAGGCCTTGTCCTAAAACATATACTGATTCAATTTAACTATGCACAAATAAAATTTAAAAATTGTTTAATAAATTTGATATAATCTTATGAGCAAATTCAAATACCTACGTACTCTCCTCATCGGACTTCCTCCGTGCATCGGACTTCTCATATGCTTTTACAAGCTCTTTCCATGCTTTGAGACTTACATCAATTGGCCTTTTTTTGAGCCTTATCTCGAGAGGGATTTTTTTTATCTTCTTTGTTTGGTTGCACCGAAATCTCTTGCAATTTTGAGACATCCGTAGCTTTACCTTCTTCACAGACCAACTTGTGCCAAATTTAGTCTCCATTTTATTGATAATTGGTTTTTGTAGGTGTATGGGTATTTTGAGAATGGAAAATGTAGATGGTCTTTGAACCGTTGAAGGCATGATTCCTTCAACCTATTCATAAAGTATTTTCTAGCATATGTCATTCAGACTTCCCCTGAAACCACATCGTATTCTATGTTGGTATTGTAGCTACCAATGCCAGATGCAAAACTTGGCGTGGTGGAAGAATTATGTGTCCCAGGAGTGGCTGGGACAGTGGAAGTCTTTGCTCCTTGTTCTACATTCCTAGAATTTAGTGTTATTGATTTCTTCCGAGATCTTTTGCTTGATCTAGGACTACATGGGGAATCAATTGATTCCCTTCGACATGGTTGATTTGGTTGCAATGTTCAAGGGGATTTAGTAGACCATTTTTCTATGTATCTGGCAAGCATTGTTGAGTCTACAGCATCCAATTTGTTCACTACCTCTGCCCGCAATATGGAATCCAATGCCTCTTTATCTTTGTTAGTCTCATGTCCCTATATATATATATAATAATTTTTTTTCTTTTAAATTTAAAAATAAAAAACTAAAAATGAAAGAAACAATGGAAACATTTACAAATCTATAAATTGACAATGAATTACCTCATTATGGATAGATTCTACTCCATTTATTCTCTTCCCTCTATTACTTGACATTTTGAGGTGACCTAGGGTAAATTATTTTTGTCCAGTCTATGGAGGCAAACAAAGTACACACTGTCAGGTATGAAAGTTTTCGTCCAGTTTGTGGTATGAAATTTTTACCTTGAATGACACTCTTTCTAGATTTAAATGCCTATGAATCAATTGCTTTTGCACCTATATAGAATATATATATATATATTTGAAAGGTTATAAATATATGCAAAATGAAATAAATGTATTGTAAGAAAATCAACACTTGTGCACCTGTATAGAATGGTAATCTTTGGGGGATAAAAACGGCACGGAGTGTGGTTTTATTGAGAGTTAACACAGATAGGTCCCATTCTCGAGTCGCATCCACTAATTAGAAAGAAAATGAATGTGTGCACAATCAATTCGAAACCATGAGCTCATTGTTCTATAAAATAATAAGTGAAAATTATTAATAGCTAATTTAAGCCCGAAGGTCTCACAAATTTGAGGAAATGATTTATTATCCAATTGTCGTCTCAAAAGCCCTATCTCCTCGTATTGTCTCGACCAACCTTTTTTCCCACAAGACCTGGCTGCAATGGGCGGATGCAGTTTAACGACTTGTCTTGAAAGCTTGGGATGGGAATGATAAGCGAACCAAGGCATTGGGGTTTCAAAAATGTGCTTTTCCCTTTTTTCTCCTCTCTTCCTTCACATAGCGCTTTTCTCCTGTCATCTTTTCATTGACATGGGAATTTTTTATTTTTTATTTTTAATTCATTAGTCGGTGCTATAGTCAATGTAGTTAATGCCAACTTTAGCATCGACTTTCAGCCCTAAATGTGATTTGTTTAGGGCACCAAAGGCAACACAAAGTGCACCTAATTTAGCACCTAGCAGTGCAAAATGATGTATTTTGCTTGGAAGTTGATAAATAAATTTATCCTAAATTGACTTCATCTTCATATGTTCCAAGGGAGCAATCATGGTTCCCTATTTTATCTATTCCCTATCCCATGTCAATTTTGTGGGTGCAAAACTAATAAAGGTTAGATTTGTGAACTCAAAAATGACCCCTAAACTTTTAAATATAAAATTTTAGATATAGAGCTTATATAAAGGTTAGATTTGTATAAAAGGATAAACCTTAATTCATTACTATCATCTTAGAGATAGGGCTTATTGGGGAATTATGAAAAATCATCTATGAGAACTAAATCATTATCATGTGACATTGGCATTACATCAACATCCTATGTGTATTGCATGCTTCCTAGAGAGATTTGAGCTCTAGTTGTCAAAATTCCGCGTGTAAACTTTTTGTGAAGAGAAAAATGTTGCAATGTCCTATTTTGTTTTTCATAGTGTGTCTTAATGAAAAGCGAGCATATTAACAAGATAATTTCAACAATATTCTTGTGGTGCACAACTATTATGTGAATATTGCCATTGGTGTGTATTACAGGATCCAGAGGAGGCCATGGAGAGAGGACGTAGACGACGTAGAACTACTAAATCGCAAAGAGGAAAGTGGGTGGAAATAGATATGACAAAAAAATATACAAATACAATAGAGGTAAGAAGAGAAAGCAACCTCAACCAAAGGAGGAAGGTGTTTATGAATTCACAAATACTACAACATAGAGGAGATAAAGTCATTTTTTTGTCCATGAGGCCTCTAAGGTCAAACTTATTGGTTGAAAATGCAAAAGAATGGTGATTAAATGTGATTCTATGATCAAGGGAAAATTTTGAAAATTAGGATGGCCAAAACATGATATCAATATGTCAAGTATATGACTAAAGTGAGGTTTTGTGTTGGATAGCATATTCATTGAAATGATATAATTGGTGTACTAAACAATATTTATTATGGTGTGTATTATAGGGGCGAGAGGAGGCCATGGCAACAGATCATGTCATATCAAATGAGGACACAACGGATGAAGCGGGACATCAGGTACTCAAATTTTGACTTAATTTAGGAAAAAATTATCTGATGGAAATTTGTGATACATCCATCTTTTTTCACAGTATTATTGAAATTTATAATGTATTATCCAATCTTGACATAAATTAATGCATGTTGTTGATTATTTTAGATGGAGATTGGAGCAAATGCAAAGCCTGAGCATTCAACTAGAAAAAGAAGAAGATATGTACGTGGACGTGGACCTAAAACTATTAAATCACGTAGACGACAGTGGGTGGAAGAGAATATGACAATGGATCTTGTAGACACAACAAATGATTGCACTGAACAAGAGGCTGGTCAGGACTATAGTACATGGGATGAATACTTTGAGAAAATTGTTGTTTGTGGATGTTTTGTATGTTGTGGAAAGAAACAATTCAAACAAGCAATTGTATAAAGACGTTACATATATGATGAGCTTCCGGTCGGTAGTATGTCTCCTACAATCGATTCACATCCAATAGGAATTGTGGTAAGGAATTTTCTAATTTGATATAAATAAAATGTATACTTCGTTAAACATTGTTTTATATTATTTAAATAACTAATTTTTTTCTTAATGGATACTTGCAAGATAAAGTTCTTGGTTTTAATTTTCCTGGATCATCGACTTCCAGCCTAGAGGTCAATGATCATTTATCAGATGATACATCTAACAAAAATATGTGCCAATATACCAGCTTGAAAGATGAGGAATTGATGAAAAAAAGTGACGGAACAAGAACCGGTTTAAAGATGCATAATTTGCTTAAAGATGGGGGGAAGGTGGACTATATCCCTATGAGAATGAATTTGATGGAGATGATGACTTGACACTAAGTTTGAGATCAATTTACAAAGAGACATTTGATCGTCGACTATATTGCGCTTGGCCTAGTGATCAACAACTACCTAGAGTGTACGAGGTGTTTCAGTTTTGGGGATACAGCTACATGATATGACCCTCCAATATTCATGGAGTGAATCTAGGCCTCTTTATTGTCCAAAATGTACATGTGGGATCTAAACATAGAAATAATTCAGAAAAAAAAAACACTAGGAGATTAATGCCATATTATGGTTCATCATATTATAGTGGTGAATGGAGAAGGCTAGCAAAATATAAGCCTGACATTTCAGCATATGGTCTAAATTAAAATATGTATACACATCGTCTCCAATTGGAAAGTGGAAAAGAAATTAATAGAGGTCATCTTATGTATATAGATGGACATGCATACACATAGAAAAATATTGCAGGGTTTATAAACAGTACTAAGGGAAGGGACCCTACTGTAAGACCGAATTGTCAATTTGTTGAGGTTATAAATGATAAAGATGGAGATATGGAAAGAGAGGTTGATATATTAATAATGGTTAAGGCTATTATGGACCTTACCATTGGGGATGAGTTATTGATTGATTACCCCAAGTCTTAAAGTGCACTCCTGCACGAAAGAAAAGGGAAGAACAAGGTCTCCCTAAGGATGTTCGTAAGGGAAAAAAACCAAAGAATAATAAATGAGTGTGGACTGATGTTTTATAAACTATGTTTTCAAAATTGGGTTTTATTTAAATTATTGTATAAAAAAGGTAGTCTATAAAATAATTTTCCATTATTCAATTGATGTATATATGTTCATACAATTTTTATTTTTATTTTTTAAGCCATATTTGATTATATTTCTTTGAAATTGATAAATTTATGATTTATCCAATTGTTTCCAAACATTAAATAATAATTGTGTTTGTTGATAGGTACAAGATGTTGATGAAACACATGCTAATACCCAAGATCCAACTGGGTTATTAAGATTTGGACGGGATGATCCAAACCATCCTTTAAACCATACCAAGGTGAAAAGAGAAAGATTGAAGAAAATACTACTACCTGATAAATTTGAAGAGTTGATGAGATCCACATACACTAATGACATGCCACCTAGCCTTAATGATGATGATCATGGTAGTGAAAATGTAGTGCATGAAGAAGGATTGAATGAAATTCTTATAGATTTCTTTGGGGATGGAAACAATGATGAAAATAATGATCATATGATTTATAGTAATGATGATAGCAGGGGTAATTACCACCAACGTAATGTTGATGGTAAAAACCTGAAAGACTCCATCAAGCAAGCATAGAAGACACCCGTGTTCAAATTGGGTGCAAGTAGAACCTCAAAACTGGCATGCACATTAATATTATTAGAAATCAAGTCACTATTTGGTTGGTCAAACAAAGGATTCACTACCCTACTAAAGTGAGTTGAAATCTATTTCTTACTTTGCATTGTCAATTGGTGTACATAATTCGTAAACATTCATCAACTTCATTTATATTTCTTTAAGGGGATTTTAAAACCATATATTGTATATAAATAGTCCTAGTATAGATTGACATATCAAACATGTTCATCATAAGTCAAAAATTCAATTGATTTAATCTTTGGCAATCTTATAGGGCACTAAAAACTAAAATATTCCCTGAAGAGAATGTGTTGCCATCAACTTGCAGAGAGGTGTGTTTGTTGTTGGTTGAGTTGTGGATTGAATATAAGCAAATTCATTCATGTAAAAATGATTTCATTTTATACATAGATGAATATCAAAACAAGGTAGAATGTCATGTATGCAAAGAAAAGAGATATCGTACAGATGTACAAGGTCCTACAATTCCAAAGAAGGTTTTACATCACATGCCAATTATACCTAGACTTCAACGAATATTATGTTGTAAGTCACTTGCACAATTGATGGACTGGCATGCAAAGAATAGGAGTAAAGATGGATTCATGCGAATTTCAGCCAACTCCAAAGCAATGAAACACATAGAGGGAAAATGCCCAAGAAAATTCAAAGATGAACCCCGTAGTATTAGGTTTGGTCTTGCAATGGATGGAGTGTGCCCATTCTCTTTCCTGAGCTCAAATTACAGTGTTTGGCCAGTCGGATTGATAGTATACAATATTCCCCCATGGATGATTGTTATAAAGGAGCAACTTATGTTGACTCTCATTGTTCCAGGAAAACATCAAGTTAAAAACATGGATGTTTAGCTTGCACCTTTTATTGATGAGATGCAACTATTGTGGAAAGGCATAAGAATGTATGACATATCGCATCCTCCATAAAATAGGTCCTTCATGTTGTATGGTGTGTTATGTTGGACTATTCATGATTTCCCAAGACTTGGTGTTTGTTCTAGTAAGATAAAATATTTATGTATTTACACTCATAATTTATTTTCATCCCAACTTTCATTCTTAGTTTTATACCATTTTTTTGATGTTATTAACATTACTTATTGAATTTCAGGGCTTCAAACAAAGGGGATATTTGCATGTCCAAGATGTGTAGAAATATTTCAAGGGCGGTATTCTAAAGATCTACATAAATTTATTTATGCAAACAATAGGGTTTCTCTACCACTAGATCATAGGTTTAGAAATCACCTGAAGAATCAATTTGGTGGAAAAGTTGAAAATTGAGGCCCTCCCATGATTATGGGTCTAGGTGATTGGCTTAAGAAGTATGGAGATGCTGAATTGAAAGCTTGGGAGGATTTTTTTGATTGGGGTGATTCAATTGAAGAACCATAACAAGTTGGAGTTAATATGCAATAAGGAATGAAAAGGAAATCCATATTTTATGAGGTCCCTTATTGGAAGGATCTATTAATATCTCACCTATTAGATCCTATGCACATCTTCAAAAATTTCCTAGGTTCTATATTTCGAATATCAGGAAAAGAGAAGGACACCTTGTCTTTGAGGAGAGATATTGCTCTTTCGCGTACCAAATTTGATAGAAAACATTTGTGTCCAAACAGGGAAAATGAAACATATGTAGAAGCTCCATGGATTTTGAAAAAAAAAAGAGCTATACCAACTAAAAAATATCATCCGTTCAATAAGGACACCTAATAGCTATGGGTCATCATTAGCTAAATCTTTTACAGTTGATGGACATATCACAGGATTTAAAACACATGATTTTCATAATTTTATGAAGGTATTATATATCATCATTTAACATTTACTGGTAACATTGATTAAGTACTAAATATATTTTGATATTTTTTTGTGTGAGAAAAAATTACTAATGACCTTTTCATAAATGTGTTTGATAGAATATCATGCCATTGGCAATTAGGGGGGGTTCTTGTCTTACAATTGACTTAAGGAATGCCATAAGTCAATTGTCAGCATTTACAAGATATGTGGTTATATGAAATGTTCATGTGTGAGAGACATAGAGAAATTATATTGCATTTTAATTTTTGACTAAAGGTTCATACTAATTTGCTATTCTTATATTAGGTGGGTAACCTCCAAGGAGATCCACGAATGTGAAGTGCCAAAGTGGAAGAAGGAAATTGCAGAAATTGTGTATTTGAGAAGGAGCTCCCTACAAGTTTCATGGACCTACAAGTCCATTTACTTATACACCTAGTTGATGACATTGAATTGGTGGGTGTCGTATCAACGAGGTGGATGTTTTCTTTGAAAGATATATGAAAACTCTAAAAATATGTGTCTAACAAAAGGCACATCTAGAGGGTTGCATGGTTGAAGGGTATGTATTGAATGAAGCATTTTTCTTCCTGTGTGAATTCCTTGGTAAGGATTTTGAAGATGGGCCATGTGTCTAGGATGAAGAACAAGCATCAGATATTATTGATGGAGAAAAACCACAATCTAATGGTGTTCAAGTAGAAATTATTAAGTAAATTCATGATCAGTGTGTTATTTTTCTTGCAATCATTAATTTACTTTGTAATTTATTTGTCAAATTAACAGCATGACATTTGGAGTTTGAAATAAATATGTTGACATGTAATAGGTGTAGATGAAAGTGCTATACTCAACAAGTTCATTCTATACCACATGGAATTTATGAACAAATGGATTGATCTGTATGATAAAAAGAGAGAAGTGTTAGAAGCAAGAAGACAGTTTAAGAGATTGAACCCAAGGAATACTCCACTTCCCACTTATCGCTTGGGGAATGGTGCAAATATTGCAAACTAGAATGGATTACTGAACAAATTCAAAATCAAATAGAAGATGCGGGAATAGATTCAAACATAATAGAAGATGAAATCAACATGTCTAGAGGATGTGAAAGAAAGGTACAGTTGGAATTTTACAAAATATTGTTTCCTTACAGTTTTGACACTATTAACTATTTTAATATTCGTCATTATATTTATTTTCACTAAAATAAATGGTCTTTCACAGGCGAGGAAATATCCAGCAATGTGGGCATATGGTCGACATTATCATGTAGAAAGTGTAGATGTAAAGAGACGATCCTTCGATTGTGGCACCATGGTTGAATTCAAGCAATCCAGTCGATCAAGCTCAAAACATAAGAATATAATTGAAGGGAATCTACAATATGTTGGGAAAATACAAGAAATTATTGAGTTGGATTACCGCTCTTTTAAATGTTTTATTTTTAAGTGTAGATGGTATGAATCATTTAAGAGGACATGAAGACATGATACCCATAGTGGATTGTTTTCTATAGATTCCTCATGATTCCTACCAGAGGATAAGGAGCCTTATGTTCTACCAATTCATTGTGAGCAGGTATTTCTTTAACTCAAACAAGAAGCGATAGTGATCATTAATCTATTAATTCATAGTTTATTGTGAATATATACATGTGTTTATTAATCAATAAAAAATTTATAACATACGTCTAATATATGTATGTCGTTCATGTGCAGGTATTTTTCTATGATGATATTTTGGACCCGAAATGGATATTTGTCATACATTATGATCCAATATGAAGGTATGTATTTGACGAAACATTAGTGGATACTGAGCAAAATGATGATGGCCAGCAAAATGAGAGAGAGGGATTAGAGAACATCGAATAAATTGACATCCATGATGATGTTGAAGATGGTTATGTTCAGGCACAAGAAGACAACAATCCAGAGTTAGATGATGTTATGGAAGACAACAATATGGATGGTATAGAAAATGATGATCCAAATACATCTAGTAACAATATAGATGGTCTACAGTCAAATTTTAATGATGATGAAGATGATGCAGGTCAAGATGGGGATGATGATAATATTAATTACTTGAAAGAACATATGAACATTAACAGTGATACACTGGATGACATTGTAGCAGACAATAATGTTAATGACCAAGACTTCTAAATTTTTAGAATTATTTGCAATCCATGTTTAAAAAAGGTTGATTCTTATGGCCTAAACTTTGAAATGCTTCAGTAATATTATTTGTGTCGATACAAATTACTTATTGCAATATCCTTAAATTGTTCAATCTTTGGTATCAACTATTGGCAAAAAAAAGTAGGATTACTTGGATGCTTCTTCCATTCATTTTGTATCAACATATGTTCATGAAGACACAAAAGTTAATAAAATATTAATGCACATAACTCACAATTATTTAAATAACCAACTTTGTTAACTTTATTTTTTTTAAATAGTTTCCATTTTTATGTTGAACATGTAACTGTTGTCAATCAGATTGCACCTGAATGCTTGAATAGTTAAATTCAGCAATATGTTGAAACATGGGAACTAATTCCAGGTTGTGGGTACCCTATAAGGAATTAGACCTCCAGATTCTAGGCTTGTTCCTATATAATTTTTCAGATTAATAACTTGAATCTGCTTGGGAAAGGGAGAAAGACTAAAAATAAATGCAGAATTGTAAAACTTAACTATGGTGATCTTTATACCAAAAAATGATGATCTAAAAAGGCAGATTGATTCACAATTATGACTTCTAAGGAATACTTCACACAGCTCATTGATGGCAATCTTATTGCGAAAGTGTTTCGAAGGAAGGCTGATTGATCTCTCCTGGCAGGAAACTATGTTTCACAACTTTGAAGAGATGAATACATGCACAACTTAAGACCTAAAACTTGATTGCATCTGAAAACTCACATCAATGAAAGAGACAAAATTTAAAGGTTTCTAATTTATTAAAACACAATAAATTTCATCAAATCAATCATTAATGCAAAAACGTCAGTAATGAAAAGGTAAAACTTGAATCCTTTAAGCAAAAAGGAACAACTCCATGTAATGAAAAAGGTAACCTGTAAACCTACTACTGTATTAATCTAAAAAAAAACTAAGTTACATGATAATTCACTTTGCAAAATGCAAAGGATGAAAAACAAGAACTAAGTGAAAAATGACTAAGTCATATCACTTTATACAAAAATCCTTCAAAAGGCATGGAGGTGGAACTGAAAGTCAATTTCAGTGTGAAAAAGATAACTCCAAAGGAATTCCCGAGCAGAAATAAAAATATCCAAAAAGAAGGCTCAAACTCATGCAAAAATGAGTTCACTCAGGTTCAAACTAGCTGTCAACTCGTAACTGATCCATGGAGTACTCAAAATGAACCAAAAATCCCTCAAAAGGTGAGCCCGAGCATGCAAAATCCACCTTGTTTGTGTCAATCCGCCCATGTGAACTAGAACTCCATCTTTGCTTAATGTTTGTAAGCCATGCATGCCATCTCTAACTTGACTCACCAATTTGCATAACTTTGCACTTTGATTGTGAGTAAATAATAAAGTAATTAAATTAATTACTTACTATTGGTTACAACTATTATTCCTTTGACTTTACAATTTAAGAAAAATAATAAGTTAATTTGAAGAATATTACTTTATTATCTATTTACAATCATTTTTAATTTGCAAAGACACGCATGATAAATACAACTCCTTATCACTCCACAAAAACCATGCACAAAAATAAAACAACTCTCTTCTATACGCATCCTATAACATATGATACCTTACCACCACACTAAATCCTTTGTCTTTGTGCATGTATCTGATTTTCGATGAAGGTATTATATGAAGCATATCATTATTTCATTCAACTTTAAAATTGATCATCCCTTATTACCACCGACCACCTTTTGACATGAAAATCCCCTCCTGTTGACCACTACTTGTGATCATTTCTAGGAAAACATTATTGACCATTAGCAATGTTGACCTTTTGAGTCATGACCACGGTATAATAATGCAAATGATTTATTCTTTTAAAACATGAGACAAAAATCCCATTTGATGAGGCTTGAAGAGAAGAAAACCATCGAACCCTAAGTTGTTTGTTATTCTTGACTTTTATGTTTTGTGAGAGCTCTACTTGGGAGAGAAATGTCGCCACCATGCTTAGGGTTTCTAAGGATTTTGAGGCTCGAATCTTCACAATTTTCTGATGATTTTGTAGATAATGTATAGGAAAGAGCAAGGTAAGCTCTCCTTCCTTTTTTTTTTTTCATGTTCAGGTTGCATCATGTATGGATACTCTTTGTATTCCGCTGCCTCTATATTTTCTTTGCAAAAACTGGCCATGTATAGGCCACGACTCATCCTTGGCTTCTTATTTCATAAAGCATGATAATGAATGAAAATCCCTTGCTCTGGCACCCTGTGAAAGGAAAAGAATGGAAAATATATGCATGAACTACCCATATATTTGTGCATACTTTTGGGTTCTCTATTGAATACGGCTTCAGATGTGTTTTTCTGACTCAAAAACTGAGGTAAGTTGTCTCAAATTGCTCTTTCTTGAGCTCGAACCATCATGAGTGAACTTATATATTTTGTATTTTGTTATGGGCTTAACCCATTCTCATGAAGGGTATGAAACCCTAGCAGTGGATGTCTTCTTTTGAACTAAACTCAAAAATTCCTTTGCTTTTTATCTCATTGAGATTGCTTTTGCACTCTATTTTAAGCCTGTATGAATTTTTCTTTCGATTGTTGTATTTGACTTAGAGAAACAATGTTTTTTTATCTCCTTGAATACTGCCAATAAACCCCTTGCAATGAAGGGCTTGGCCTTCTTGATATTTTGGGTCTTCCAAAGTTTATCATTCCTGCATAATTTGCTCGATTCGAACTTGGTCTTTAGCAAACAACAATGGGAACCTGGCAAAATGTTTATTACTCTCCGGAAATATATGAAACCCTTATGTATATCATGGTTGCAACTACATCTTACTGGGTATTTCCTTTTATATTTCTCTTTCAAAAAATAGACATTGTTGAGTTTAGTTCACTGAGGTAATTAGGTTTTGATTGCTAATCCTCCTCCACTGATATGTTTTCAAGAGCTGGTTCAAACTTGTCTTTTTCCCCATAGCAATATTATTCACTGAAGCTCCTCCAGAGTTGAGTATGCCACTGTTATTAGTGATACGTAGTCTTTTATCATGAATATTACTTATTGCTTGATATATGGCTTCATCCTTCTCTTGTATTCGCTGCCAAGTCTTTCTTTAATGTATTTGAATAGTGTTGTTTGTTGTTTGATATTTGAGAAAGTCTCCAAAATGCTTGATAGAATCAAGGACCTTTGACCTCTAACACCCCTACCCATGTTCATTACCTGATGTCCTAACAAAAGAACATTGCACTATGATTGTTGATGGAAACCTTTATGATCACTGTTCTTTATGTACTAAGTTTACTTTCAGCTTAAGATGGAAATGAAAGCAATTTGATATTGATAGTCATTATTACCTTGACTATGTGACTTTAAGAGCCCTGTTTCATAATTTTCATTTCCATGTATCATTTGATCACAAGCTCTCCCATACTACGGTTGTACTCTAAAAGATCATGTAGTCGCTTGTTTTAAATTACTACCTTGCACTGATGGAGTATAATATCATTAGAATTGACAGCTGTAAATGTTTTTTCCAGTCCTCTTTATAGACTGGCATATGCTTTTGAGGTTATGAAAAACATTTCAATGCTTAAGTACTTTGTTTCTCCTCATTGTAAAGAGGCTCTATACTTCATTTAGATGCAATGTGAAAAATGCAAAGCAAAGATGAAACATTTAAATGTATTCTTGAAATTGATGAGTTCCTCATGCTATTTTTTTGAATCTCTTTGAAATAAGGCTTCTTATATGATTATTTCTTCCTCTTTGTTTAGTAGCTCTCTTGATGACTGTTCTGACATTGTTAAAGAACTCTCATATGTAACTTGAGAGTGTGTCATCCTTGATATGCCGAGCTCAACCCTTGTGGGAGCCTGTTTTACTCCACATATCTGATAAAATGATCACGAACATAATAAACCCGTTCCTGCACAATGAAAAAACGTGTTAGCAAAATAAAAGAAGTTGAAAGCTTCCTCTTGAGTTTTATGCCTTTTAATTTTGAAATCATTTGATGGATGCATGATCAATTGTATGCTATATTTTTGTTTATAGCGTAGGCATATGATAGGATTTGATCCGCATTGCTCTAACCACACTCTTATCATACTTGCAGGTGCATCAGAGCTTGGAGCTGGATCGATTCAGAGTCACAACTGAAGACTCAACTCGTCAACGATTCATCATTCTAGGCAATGATGAATCACTTTCTACCCTATGCTTCCTTTATTTTCAGTTGTATAGTTTACTTTAATTCATGCGCCCCTTATTTGATTATAAAAATCAAATGAAGTTACTCCCATGGCTTGTGTGGGACTTTGGTTTGTACATTATGAATAAATCAGTAAAAATTATGCAATCTTATGATATCATTTTGAAATGTTTTTGCATAATATCACCAAAATTCACACTATAATGAAATATTGCACAATAATGAGTACTTAGCAGAAATTTTTTGAACATCTTGTGTACCTTTTGGCTTGAATTTGCAATTCAGCTCTACTTGTTTGAGCTGGTAGTGAAAAATAGGTAACAGTAACAAGGCAAAATAAGCTTAAATTTTCAAAAAAATTAGCAGCTCTACCAACATCCATAGTAAATGCTTTTCTGTATCAGCATATTCATTCACAAAAGCACAATATTGAGGCTCAATAACTGATATTCATTCAAATATAAGAAGAAATAAGTATGGAAAACATAAGAAAAATACAGAATGATAAAACAATCATGGAGAATCTCTGATAATAAGATGTTCACCATTATATTGCTTCAATTGATATAAATTAATAACAAAAGTCTTCAAATTATGATGATGATTTAAAACTACACCTTGGTTTCCTATTTATATAGGAAGCAACAAGCTATAGGCCTTTTACAAAAAGAGACGACCTTTCATAACTACTTCTTTTACTAACAACTATTTAATTAGCATAATTAAGGAAATAACAACTTAAGACATTTTGACATACGGTTCCATTATTCAACGTAGAAGACCTATGATCATTGATCTGGAAAAGTCTTCATCTCCATGATGAACGTCCAAATGCTCTTGCCTCAGTGTCCTATTCTTCTGAAACCAACAACTATTTAATTAGCATAATTAAGGAAATAATAAGACTTAAGACATTTTGACATATGGTTCCATTATTCAACGTAGAAGACCTTTGATTATTGATCTGGAAAATTCTTCCCCTCCATGATGAATGTCCAAATGCTCTCACCTCAGTGTCCTATTCTTCTGAAACCAAACACTTTTCCTCCCATTGATACACCATAAAATTTGATGGCCACTTATATTTCTAGATCTTTGGCATGCTTGCAAGATGAGTTTTCCATCGACTATCTAGTAATGCCTTTGTTTCATTGAAAAACTTTAGGTATCTCACATCAAGAACAATCAACCCATCCATGATCTAATTTAGCATGTGAAGACTGGTATCATCATCCTCCTATATATGAGTTACACACTTATGAATAACATGACTGAATTCTTTCTTCCACTTATCCAAGTCCTTCAACTGATCACCATCTCTCACGATTTCAAGTATATACCACTGTTTCAATTTATTGAATAAATCCATTCGTGTTACAATATTTGTATCTTCCCCTTGTATATACTGAAATTCATCGATAATCATCTTCACAGTTTGTTTTGTTGGCTTTAATGTTGTGGGAGCATTAGGACTTCTTTGTAGAACTTTGCATAACTTATCCAAAGTGTGGTGAATACGTTGCCACCTTTTGAACAAAGGATCTAATACAAGCATATGTGTCTTTATTTGATCCATTGTCTGCTGAAGTGTTTTATAACTATCATGCACATTCTCCAGTTTATCCATAACTAATTTTATCCTGTGCTCAAGAATATTTTCCATAACTTCACAAATTCACCTTTTCACTTCATCTTGGGTTTAATTGTTGACCTTCTTTACACCATCCACTTCCTTCTCTGGAGTTTTTACCTGTTCTGTAGAAATGTTCTTCACAATATCCATTGGAGCAATAGGAGGCCAGTATAACACCATCTCCTTGCTTTGTGAGGATCCTGATCCTCTTAATTGTTCTTTCAATTTGACATTCTCCATGAAGAGTTTATTAACTTCATTATTTAGGAACCTTTGTTCCTTTTCATAATCCTTCAATCTATCTTCTAATCCCTTAACAGTTGGTTGAGTGAACATGGTTGAATGCATGGTCATTGTGGCTGCCTCCAAAGGGGTGGTATCTTGTATTGTCCTTATCATTGCTGCCCCTTTCATCCCTTGAATGAAATCCAATAATTTTGGCTTTTGTGTAATTTTCTATTTGATCCATATGGCCAAGGTTTCAATCTTTGGGTTATACCCAGTTCCACTCACTCTTTCATCAGAGTCAAATTATGCAACTAGCATTGGATCTTCTTGAGCCCACACTTGATCAAGCAGAAAAAATTTCTTTAATTCCAAGCCAGGTAAAATGACCATATTTCTCTTCAAGACCATTTCTCTAGCCTTTTGGGGGCTAATGTTAATGTTGTCAACTCTTAATTCTTGAAAATTCTATGCTACCATTTGATTTTTCTCTAATTCTTCAATTCTTGCTTCAGTTGATTCCATCCTCTCTTCAAATTATTTTACCTTCATCTTCGTCTATAAATCCCTAAACTTAGGAGTCTCAATGAATTCATCATCTTCTATGGATCTCCTGGCTGCAATTTCCCTTTCATCTTCATGTACCTTTGTACTTTTTTTTCTACATCACCCATCCTTTCCTCATGTTTATGGGCACTGGTCTCAAGGATGGGTTCATCAACCTCAATATCACCTTTCAATGACTGTAGTATTGTAGCCACTTCCTCATTATCGCCCACCTCTTCACTCGCCTCATAAGGTACTAACTATTCAATGCTTTATGTCTTCTATCTTTTGGGAGGTAACCGCTCCATGGGAGGTTAAGAGGTTTCACCTGGGGTATGCTTTGCAGTTGTACCATTATCATGTTCTTGGAGATATGCCTCCTTATTACTGTATAAGTCTTGAAATTCACCCATTATCAAATCTATCCTCTTGATGAGTTCCTTTTCCTCAACAAAGTATCCTAGGAAATCCTTGGACCTCCGCTTTGTCCTTTCTTCAAGCTTCTTCATATATTTCCATTTTTTCCTTCTACTAAATACATCATTATAAGTAATGCAATTCCTTATGAGATCTTCTTCATAGTCCACTTGGTGTGCCACTATCATTATGGTAAGAAGATTGTGCCTTATGTTGTTCATGTGATTTTTAGGGTCAAAGGCTCTTCCCTTTGCAGAATTCAATGCATATCTTATCTTCAAATAATATTGTAACTCCTCTAGTGTGTCTGAGCCTACAGTCCAATCTTCACACTTGGTAAGGTTTGGCAGGAAAGTGCCTTTCTTCTACTTGTGCATTACACATTTCTCCATCCACATCATTCACCACATAAATTTAAGAAATGCTAATATGAGGGACACAAATTTTGGAAGTATGTGTGGAGCAACAAGGCATCCATAAACTCTTATTATTGTAGCTTTTGGGAGGAAGAACCAATCTCCAAAATTGTATGTATGACCCTGCTTTGGTCTTAAATCCAAAGTTCTCAATAGTTGCAACATTTTGGTTGACAATCTTGGTATTGCATACCCAAGAACTCCAAGGATTTTGTGTACAAAGTCTTCATAGAATACAAAAAATCTTGAATTCTTGCACCGAGTGTCCCAAATATAGCACCATTTCTAGACAATTGTGGGATTCCCTTGCTAATCTACTCTATCCAAGTCCATTCTTTTAGTCTAATGGTCCCTATTCTGGTACAATATTAGATGACATGGTAGGGAATAGTGTCTAAATGTAATTGGTGCTCTATCCTCTATAACTTGGGAGAATTCATCATCTAACGCCTTCTCAAGGTATGAAGCAAAGTCATATTCAATATTAGTTTCAGGGTTTTGAATTCTCATGGCCATCATCATTAGGCCTATTGAAATTTTATCTTGAGCATCGATCCCCAACACTTGACAAAGAGCTAAATATGTATTCACAAAGTAATACTAAAAATCTGTCACAGTAAATGGTTCAGTAGTGGTAGTAGAGATGGGGATTGTTCTATTACCAATGCCTCTTTTCATATATAGGGATACCTCATCACTTCTATAAGTCCTTCTTAACCTAGCATAATCCTCCTCACTTTTCTGTAGGTTTATCTTGGTCAAAGCCTACTTGTTTAAGTCAAAACACTCAATGATGGTTGTTCTGGTTACTTCTATCAATACTATGTCATTTGGAAACCTTACTATTTTGGTAGTTGAGTGATTGTGTTTGGTTATCAATCTGATAAATTCTACATCAACAAACACATTTGGGGCAATCAACCTTGCTAAATCCAACATCCAAGGGTTTGACACTAGAATCTCCTCATTTCTCTTACTGTAAAATACCAAAATAGGTCCCATCCAGATTTGGGAATGAGGGCATCCCTACAACTTTGTGCAGTGTCCATGAGAAACTTCTTATTACCCTTTTTAGTAGACCCTAGAAATATATCTAATATGGACTGATGGAGTGGTCTCTTCTTTACTTTAGGTTCTTCATCTTTAATTTTAGGCTGACTTTCTTTTACTTTTGATTGTTTTCTTTTAGGAGGCATGTTTCAATTTTCTCTACTATGGCTTCAGATGACAAAACCTTGAAAGATTTTTTATATTAACAGAGCTCTTTCAAAAAGTTTTCATACACTTACCCGAGTATTTGATGCTTGCAAGATTTCTTCTTCTCATATCCTTAGCTCCTTCCATGCTAGTGTACTGCAATTGAGTGTGATATTGGGAAAACTCACTTGTCTTTGGATGGAACGGTATTTAGTCATATCAGTTTTAATGCCAACTCTTCATAAAATAATTGCATTCAATTTTGGCAACTGACGTGATTTTTTGCATTTATTGCTATAAATTGTAATGATGCCATGATTACCATACTATCACAGTCTCTTATTATACCCGTTGTGGTATGGCGGTGTTTTTTCTTTCCCTTATGTTGTTTATCACACTACTACCTTGCTTAAGACCTCTTACTGCGGGGTTGTTGTGTATACCGCTCTACCACAGCCATATTATCCACCTCACGCGGTACTATGGTGTCCACTCTTCTTCTAATGCTTATTACCTTGCTCAATACTTCTTGGTGCGGGGTTGTGGTGTATACCACTCTACTGCATATGCTTCTCACCCTCCCAGTGGTATTGCGGTTTTTGCTTTATCTTCTTATTGTTTACTGCCTTACCGCACTCCTATGAATCGCCTTATGCAAGATGGCGATGGGTACCACATTATCGCATTGCCTTATAATTCTCCCCACGAGGCAGCGGTGAGTACCGCTTTATCACGCAAGCTATATAATCTCTTGGAAATATGGCAGTAAAGGCTTATTTCTTAACTTAGAAGTCACCATCTTGCGTTGCCTTTATTTAGATGTTGTGGTACTGTGGTAAAGGCAAAATTTTCTTTGTTTATGATTATTTGGAGGAATAAATGGGTATATACAAAGGTAATTCTAGTGACAGTATGGATCTTGTTACACAAATTATTGTATTTCATGTTAAATACAATGAAAAGATTAGGTTGAAGGATCAGGGTATAGGTTTGAGGTTATATGGTTGAAGGATTAGGTTGAGGTTCCAATGTATAGGGTAGAGGGTATAGGGGTTGAGGGTTTAGGGTTTAGGGTTTAAGGGTTGAGGGTTGAGGCTAGATTAAGAGTTGAGGGTTGAGAATTGAGGGTTGATAGTTTAATGTATAGGAAAGTAGAGGGTAGAGGGTAGAGGGTTTAAGGGTTTAGGGTTTAAGGGTTGAGGGTTTAAGGTTGAGGGTGGAGGATTGAGGTTATAGGGTTGAGGGTCCATTAATGTATAGGGTAGAGGGTATAGGGGTTGAGGGTTGAGGGTAGAGGCCAGTTTAAGGGTTTACTAGGTTTTAAGGGCTAAGGGTTTAGGGTTGAGTATTTAAGGGATTAAGGGTTGATGATTTAGGGTTGAGGGATTAGGGTAGAGAGGGAGGGATGGATGGAGTGAGAGATGGAGGGAGAAGTGAGATAGAGAGGAGAGAAGAGGAGGGAGGGACAAAGATATATGAGGGTTGAGGATCCAATGTATAGGGTAGAGGGTTGAGAATTGAGGGTATATAGTTGAGGACCTATAGGGTTGATGGTTTAGGGTATTGGGTTGAGGCCTAGCAGCTACTTATAGGTTGGTTGAGGGATTAGGGTTGAGGGTAGAGGGTATATAGAAGGTTTAAGGGTTTAGGGTCTAGTGTTTAAGGGTTTAGGGTTGATGGTTAAGGGTTTAGGGTAAAGCGTTTAGGGTATAGGTTTGAGGGTATATGGTTGAAGGATTAGGGTTGACGATCCAATCTATATACACGAAACAAAGTGAAAATGAAACTAGATTCACATATGTAAAATTTCCAACAAGTTTGAGGTCTCTATTTGATCTATATAATTCGTACCATATAATCTAGTTGGAGATTTTCATGTATAAGGCCTAGGAACCCTAAAGACTTAAGGAAATTGTTGCAAAAAAACTTTGGAGATTGATCTACCTAATAGGAGAGGTTTAATTAGGCCATGTGTGACATTTTGAAGGTGTTGGAACAATTTTTGGGAAAATTTGGAGCATGCCTAGTTGCCAATTAGGCCTAGTCAAGAAAAGAGGACAATCAAATTTTGACCCATTCCGTACAAGGGAACCCTATCTTGAGAGATGTTTAATAATGGCCAAATGGGTATCTAAAACAAGTCTTCTTTCCTGGAGATCAGCTCTTTTTGGAGTGTTATGCCCAAAAATTCCTTTTGAAAGGCTACTAGCAAGAAGGAGGGTTTGTGAAGGGAAACCCACCAATTGATATCTAAAGGCTTGAAAGAGTGGTTGATTGTGAGTGATAGGAGATTTTTTACCCATGCTCTACATCATCTTCAAATTGGAAAGAATGCAATCCCTTTACTTTATTCCATAAGAGAGAGACTCATAATAACAAGTGACTAATATCATACACCATTCCTAGCTATTTTCTTGTAAAAGAGGTTTCATGAGTGTGAACACCCAAATTGAGTTTAAGTAAAACAATCTTTTCCCACAACTCGAGGTAACATATTATCTCAGCATGGGATTTTAAAAGAACAAGATGAGATGCTTGCATGGGAAGGATACCAAAACTACTATTCCATTGCTAGTTATATCAACCCTTAATATTTCACATTCATTTATTATAAATAAAAACCCTTTTCCACATAGTACTTTCCTTTCAATTGGATATTCAAATATTAGACCTACGTAGCTCCAAAACTCTTGGAACAACTTCGCCTATCTCTTTGGTAAAACCATGATTCCCCACCATCTTTTAAGTGCAAATATAAAACATGTAGAAAAAGATGAAGCAAATGAATTCTGAGGCAAATTTGAATGAAGGGAAAACATGAAATTGGAAGGGAAACTCTAAGCAACCTTAGGGTCGAAGTCTATCCAAGGTCAGCATGTGAAGCGACATAAGGATAGAGCACACTATCATGACAAAAACTTGCCATGGATTGAAGTGAGTCAACCTTAGCATTGACTTCCCCAGACGTTCTCTTTTGTTCCTTCTTCCCATAATGGTTTCTAGTTCCCTTCTCTCTAAACAAATCTCCCTTAATATATCAACTTCTATGCCTTTAATTAGCCTCGTCGCATTTACTATCAAACCCCAAAACCAAGCTAAAATAGTATATTTATAATCTTTCTTTAGAATGAGGCCAATCAGTTGCCAAGAAATGGTTTCCAAAACGGTTGCAAGGAGAGATGAAAGATCTCACAAAAATATTTACACCCTAGACTACATTTCTAGAATAGAACATTTTACTTTTTATTTGTTTATGCCTTCTCTAGTCGCCTACCGCCTCTTGGTCCTTCGATTCTAAAAACAAGAATCAATATTTCCCAAGAACCAAGAGATAATTCGCAACAAGAATTAGTTACAAATGGTTCCATTTTCCAATAATTGCGCAAGGCTAATATTATGCGGCTAAGAGAGGTACTTCCATCATATAGAATTCGATATGATAGATGAAACAAGAATTCAAACTTCTTCTTCTTTTCGCCATCATATTATCCTCAATCATGATTTAAAAGGGTTCCACTAAATATTACAATGCTTTTAATACCATTTTCGCCTCCAAAATAATAGGTTGCGGAAATAGTTTGTCTCAAAATTTCATAAATACAAACAAGGCATCGATAATCATAATCGATCTTCTCTTTAAATAAAATATATAAGTTCAATTTAATGCATCGAGTCACTTGATTAAGAGCTCTTCTTTGTTTGAAGTAATTGAGCCAGCATTCCCTCTTTCAACTTTATAGGCTAATTTTAATACCAATAAAAATATATTAGTAACCTTTAGGCAGGGTGACATCATTAACATGAGTCGTGACATTAATATTTACGTCGAACTTGGCATCATTGCCAAGAAGGAAATGTCATGCCCATACATTTTTAAAGTAGTGTGAATATATAAATACGAGTATATGCATATGCATATTTATATTCGTTCAAACATATACCTATATATGAAAACAAGCAAGAAGGATTACAAGCCCTAAACCAGCATTCACCATGAAGCGAGGAGTTCTCAATAGCTAAAACAAGTTAACTTACCTCAAGTATGCAAGAAACAAGTCAACTTACCTCAAGTATGCAAGAAACATCCCCTAGACCAATTAGGTTTATTGACTCATGCATGACTGTCACTAGCTCAGATGACATAACTAGAGAATCCTCAATGTCACCCTTCTCCCAGGTGATACTCCCCCTCTTTCTCTCTGGAGGTTTTCGGAACGCTTCTACAATCCCACTCAAGAAAACAAACAGGTAGTTAGCCTTGGACAATTACATCATGTTTATATCATTGCATTTTCATTATTCATTGATTTAAGAAATATAATCATCTCATATTATTTCATCATATTCATGACATCAAATAATCATCAACACTCCATTTAAATGCAGTAACATATCATTGCACAAATCCATCATAATGTGCAACTTTCAAGGTTTCATAATCTCATGATTCATCATAATAATTGCCATAAAGTGAAAAGTAATTTAGGAATCTAGGTTGGTTTGTAACATACCTTCCCCCTTAAGAATCATCGTCCCTGATGATTCAATGTATCTTAACATAAATAAAATCAAATAAATGTTTCACTTTCAATTTTCAAAATAGACAAGAGATGGGGAAACTTTATGTTTAATCTCTTTATAATTTTCTCTCATAGCACTGCCCTCTGCAATCTGGTCCCACTGGACCTTGCACTGAGTGACCTAGCTAATACGCAAGGGAGTCTGCATGATTCAAGCACTCTTTTCTCTTATTGAGAACTATCTCGGTACTCGCTTAACATCTGCATAGCTTCTTTTCCTAACATTTTCTCTTACTTGTCTTTTCTTGATCATCCTAATCTATTTTCCATTCCTTGTAGCATTTCTGAAATAGGGCGAATCCTAGATTATAGCCTTCCTGACTTATAAAAATTTGACATTTCTTTCATACAATGATTCAAATGGATCCATTTAAATTACTAAAAGGTATGAGTTATTATACACAAATTCTATAAGTGGAAGATAATTCCTCCCACTAGTATTTATTACCCATGCAATACGCACACAATAGGTCCCCTAATACCTGATTTACTCTCTCCATCTGAGTACCTGTCTCTGGAGGATATTTTGAACTTATGTTCAACTAAATTCCAAGTGAGGTAGAAAATGGTTTTTCATACCTTGAATTTATATGAGTGTCCCTATTTGAGATAATCTTCTTAGGAACACCATGCAATCAAATAGTACTTTACACAAATTTGCAATTATGACTGGTACCCCACCTGTCAATTTTGTTTTCCAATATGAAATTGGCTACCTTAGTGAGCTTATCCACTACTACCAAGATTGTTTTGTGCCTAACCACCACTTCCAAAATAATATTATGCCAAAACCTTGACATTAGAAGATCAAAACTATACTAATGATGTAACACTTCCACTCTGGAATTTCATGAGAACATAAAAATCCTGCCGAGTGATGACATCCTATCTTCACCCTCTGGCATTCTGGACAACTTGCTACATACTTTGCAACATCTCTCTTTGTTTCCTTCCATAATATAGTGGTTTCACATTAATCAATAATTTTTTCACTCCAGATTGTCCTGAATATGGCACCGATTAAACTTCTCATCTCACCTTATTCCCTAACTCCTCTTATTTTGGTACTTAGGTTCTTCCTCCAATTCTTAGAAGTCCACATGAATTAAAAGAAATCTCTTCCTTGGACTTTTTTCACACTTGATTCTTAAAAATATAATGAGTAAGTATCATTGAGGAGATATGTCTCCTTCGACTTTGGGGCATCCACAACTTGGTTTTTCTTATCCTTTTAAATAATTAATTTCAAAGTCAAAGTCCAATTTTAGCTCAAGTCATTTCCTTTGATGAGCAGTTATATTGGTTGAGTAACAATTCTTTTTAGACCATGTTGGTTTGTTAACAACTCCAAAAAAATTCCAAACAATTAATTCATACATAGTTTCAAAGCATGAAATAGCTCAAAATCATGTGGAGCATGGTTTTGTTTATATAACTTCAATCCCCTAAACTCATAGGCAATAACTCACCCTTCTTAAAAAGTGTCGTGCCTAACCTTTTCTCAAAGTAACAAAGATAACTATAAATTGATCTTCCAAATCAAGAACTTATAAAATTGGTGTCATAATTACTTCATTCTTATTTGGTCAAAGACCTCTGACTTTTTCCTGAACATCCAAATCTTTTACTAATAGCTCCTATTTTTTAGCCCTCAAATCCAAAAACTTTCTTTTGGTTATAAGAAACTTTTGGTATAAGATTTTTATTTATTTTTTATTCAAGGACCATATTTTATGGAGAGGTCAAAATTTTTATCACACTAGAAATACGTCAAAAAATTCTATTCAATAGGGTACATATCTACATTGAGTCTTTTCTTGATTCAAATATTTCTCTTCCCCTCCTTGGTATATCTTGCAGCCACTTTTTGTTCCCAAGGTTATTTAAGCATTATTTCGATTTAACAATATAGTCTCTTCAATATCCAATTTACCCTTGGAACATCTTCAAATGATATTTAAAGGGACTAATGCATATTTACTTTCATTTATCAAACTTAGGAAGTTTAATATGCACTTCAACCAAACACTACTTTACCTAAGCTCTTGTTTGGTTGGACTACTTTACTGTCACCTTGCAACCATCTTTTCTAAGAAAATTTCATCCAAAAATTCTTGGTGATTTCATTATTTTCATAACCTTAGACACTTACAGGGTTATTTAATTTCTTTTCTCATACGTAAGTCTTGAAGTTCCAAATTGTCCATGCCCATTCTGGTTGGTGGAATCATGTCAATTTTCATCTTTTCCTTTGTGAGTTGCTTCTTTTTCTGACCCATTCTAGTCTTTATCATTTACTCTAGGGTACCAACTCTCATTCTTGATTTCAATTTGTATTGCTTGATTTTATTCTAGTTTTAAATTAGGATTGTTTGAAGGTTATCCCACCTCCTGGATACCTCCCTAGTTGGTTCTGATTCGCAATATATTGAATTTTCTACATCTAAAGTTTTTTCGTTTATGCACAAACAATTGGTTTCTCCAATCAAACATTTATATCAACTAACATAACCTTATTTCTTAGCCTAGGTGCATTCCTTTAGCAATCTAAGGGCATCTCTCTAAGAGTTGTTGCTTCAAGATTTTTAACCTCCAAGGATGATTCTTTCTTAGTCCAAATTTTAGAAAAGTTTTGAGAAATTGACTTCCTTACTATTTTCCTTGTTCTTCTTTTCCCATCCATCCTAGCATAAGAACTTTTCAAACATCTACTACTGATAATATTTTAAGGAAAAACTTATGTAATGATATCATAGGTCCAAGTGTAACATCCATCTCTTTCTTATCAAAGATTTACCATAATTTTTTTCACCCAATAGTTAACAATTGACATTGAAGGTAAAAAAGTGATACTTTTTTATAATAAAAGAAACATGCTACTGCATATTGTTTCCATTTAGATATGTATCAAGCATCTATAAATATTTTATAATTGAAAATATTAACATCATTTACAATTTTCATCACAATTCAATGAATTCAATTAAGTAAGCTATAAACAATTACTAAAAGAGAGGTCATAGATCCTTATCTAGATTCTTTCTATTTTCCAAGACTTGGCATGTCATCTGTAAGAGGGAGAGCATCACCCAGGTGCTTTACCTCCAACAATGGACTTAACCGGTCACCTGCACACCTTCCTAATTGGAAGTGGCCCTACCCTTCAACGAAGGGATCATTCAAGAACCCTCTTAATTATTCCATATGAGATCTAGTGTTGTGCCCTACTTAACTAATACCGTTGCACAATTATGGATACCTTCCAATTATGTATGACATCTCTGACTAGCTAAGTATCCAGGTACCATAAAGTGTATGCAGAGACATCTGCACTCACTATGGCCATAGTATTTGTATCATAAATACAATCTCTTTTAAGAGAGAAGTCGTGTATTCACCCACCCTACTTGACTTGGAACACCTTTTCTAACCTAGGGTATACTAGAACTAACTATTCCACCCAATGGAAAAACTCAAAGAACTTATAACACAACATAACCTATCTTTTTAAACATAAATCAACTGAGTTGATAAGATGTTAGGTCAAACCCCACGTTACTTAGTGTAACTATTGGGTCTTGGAAACTGTTGCTTGTTTGAGTTCTAATTTACTAAATCAATAGAAAACTAGGATGTTTTCTGACCCTGAATACCCATGTTATGTTCTTGTAACTTCTTGTGACTTGGAAACTGCTACCTATCTAGGTATGTAGTATAAACCATGAGAGTATTTGATCTCCCATTCTATGCTCACATAGTGATTGTTGATGACTTACTATCCTCGACTAGCTTCACTTCATCACAATTAAAATTATCATCTTGACCTAATGTTCTATCATATAAAGTAAATAATTATCAATCTAAAACTGAAAAACCTTTCTTTTATAGTCTTGAATGTTTAGTATCTTAGCTTTGTTAAAAGGTTCTTTCTCGAAAATTGTAAATTTCACAAAGTATATAACTCATTTGGGTTGTTGGTTATTTTTTACTTGAATGCCTGAATTACTTTCACATAACTACCTGGGGCTTGGCTACAACCACCTACTCAAGTCTTAACCCTAACCCTTGAGAGTGACTACTCTAAAGATATAAACCCTAAACAAATCTTGACACAAATCGATATCTTCTTGACCTCCCTGGTCATATTTTAGTATGACTAATACATAGACAAAGTCTACACAATAATGGTTATGTCGCCATTAAGAATATAACTTCCTTTAGGTTTTAGTCCTTTATACATTTCAGAAGAATCTTGTTAACCAAGGAGGAACACGATTGTAGACCAATTGGTTCTATCTTTCAATAACCTCACTTAAACATAAGTGCTTACTCAATGAGTTGGAAATATGACTGGTTTGGTAAAGCACCTTAGGCATTGAACCCCCTTATTACGTATCTGCAATGGCTAAGATCTAGGCTACTGCGTTTAATTCAAATTGTATTAATTTAGAGAGTGTCTACTCTCGGAATTGAGACCCAAGGCATTCCTTGTCAAAAAAGGCATAAAACTTGACTTATCTGGTCATACTTCAGTGAAAACACATTGAACATTAAATTCCCCCCATAGGATTGGTTTCTAGACTATTACATTAACCCTTGCAGGGTTTAACCATTCAAAATAGAGAAAATTTGGCTTCATTTCAAGTTACCATCTCTATTCACACAATCCTTCCATAAAAGGAAACAAGAAAACTATTCTTCAAATCAATAATCATTCACGGCAATACCAAGCACCTTACTAAGTTTAAGGCCATCTAAACTTATTTTACTCACCACTTTGCAAACTTGGTTCATAAACCCTCAAGAACACATGGTATCGCCATTGCTTACCAAATGTTCATTAATGAACCTTATCTAATTAAACACATTCATAAATGACTTCAAATTGGCAAGAATGCAATCCCCTTACTTTATGCCATAAAAGAGAGACTCATAATAACAAGTGGCTAATATCATAAACCATTAATTCCAACCTATTTTCTTGTAAAAGAGGTTTTATGAGTGTGAACACCCAAATTGAATTTAAGTAAAACAATCTTTTCCCACAACTCGAGTTAACATATTATCTCAGCATGGGAGTTTAAAAGAATAAGAAGACATGCTTACGTGGGAAGGATTACCAACACTAGTATTTCATTGTTGGTTCTATCAATCCTTAATATTCTACATTCATTTATTATAAAGAAAAACCCTTTTTCCATTATAAAGATATGAAGTGATTACTTTCCTTTCAACTGGCTATTTGAATATCAGACTTGCATAGCTCCAAAACTCTTGGAATAGCTCTGCCTATCTCTCTATTAAAAACGTGATTCCTCGCCATCTTTTAAGTGTGAGTACAAAGCATGTAGAAAATGATGAAGCGAAGGAATTTTGATGCAAATTCCAACGAAGGGAAAACATGAAACTGGAAGGGAAACTCTAAGAAAACCTAGGGTCAAAGTCTATCCAAGGTCAACATTTGAAGTGACATAAGGATAGAGCACACTATCATGGCAGAAAATTGCCATGGAGGGAAGGGATCCAGCCTTAGCATCGCCTTCCCCAGACGTTCTCTTTTTTAACTTCTTCCCATAATGGTTTCCAGTTCCCTACTCTCTAAACAAATCTCCCTTAATATATCGACTTCTCTGCCTTTAATTAGCCTCATAGCATTTATCGTCCAACCCCAAAACCAAGCTAAAATAGTTTATTTATAATCTTTCTTTAGAATGAGCCTGATCGATTGCCAAGAAATAGTTGCCAAAAATATTGCAAGGAGAGATGAAAGATCTCACAAAAATAGTTACATCCTAGACTGTGTTGCTAGAATAGAACATTTTACTTTTTATTTGTTTATGCCTTCTCTCGCTGCCTATCACCTCTTGATCCTTCAATTCTAAAAACAAGAATTGGTTTTTCCCAAGAACCAGGAGATAATTTGCAACAAGAATTGGTTACAAACGGTTCCATTTTCCAATAATTGCACAAGGCTAATATTACACGGCTAAGAGAGGTACTTGCATCATATGGGATTCGATATGATAGATGAAACAAGAATTTAAACTTCTTTTTTCTGCCACGTTATTATCCTCAATCACGATTTAAAAGGGTTCCACTAAATATCACAATGCTTTTAATACCATTGTCGCCTCCAAAAAAATACGTTGCGATAATAGTTTTCCTCAAAATGTCATAAATACAAACAAGGCATCGATAATCATAATCGATCTTCTCTTTAAATAAAAGCTATAAGTTCAATTTAATGCATCGAGTCACCTACTTAAGAGCTCTTCTTTTTTTGAAGGAATTGAGCCAGCATTCCCTCTATCAGCTTTATAAGCCAAATTTAATACCAATAAAAAGATATTAGTAATCTTTAGGCAGGGTGACATCATTAACATGAGTTGTGACGTTAATATTTACGTCGAATTTGGCATCATTGTCGAGAAGGAAATATTATGCCCATACATTTTTGAAGTAGTGTGAATATATAAATACGAGTATATGCATATGCATATTTATATTTTCTCATACATATACTTATATATGAAAAGAAGAAAGAAGGCTTACAAGCCCTAAACCACCATTCGCCATGAAATAGGGAGTTCTCAGCAGCTGATGCAAGTTAACTTACATCAAGTATGCAAGAAACATCCCCTAGACCAATTAGGTTTATTGAGTCATACATGATTGTCACTAGCTTAGATGGTATAACCAGAGAATCCTTAACGTCACCCTTCTCCCAGGTGCTACTCCCCCCTTTCTCTCTAGAGGTGTTCGGATCGCTCTTGCAATCTCACTCAAGAAAACAAACAGGTAGTTAGCCTTGGACCATTACATCATGTTAATATCATTGCATTTTCATTATTTTTTTCTTTAAGAATTTAATCATCTCATATTATTTCATCATATTCATGAATCAAATAATCATCAACATTCCATTTAAATGCAGTAACATATCATTGCACAAATCCATTATAATATGCAACTTTCAAGGTTTCATAATCTCATGATTCATCATAATAATTACCATAAAGTGAAAATTAATTTAGGAATCTAGGGTGGGGTGTAACATTAATATTAAAAAAATAGTAACAAAAAGTAAATGTTGTGGCTAATGATTTTGAGGCACATAGCTTTACTTTACCACTTGGTTGTTTGGTGTGATATTGAATTTATAAAAGCAAGCATATATTTAGTGTTTGGGATTGGCTAGTTGAGTGGGTTGTCATTTGTATTGAGTTGTTGAGTGCATATGTGATGCATGCCATGGGATGTGTGGTGACATGCTTGAACACATAGAGGATGCATTGGAGAAGCTTAATATTTCATTGTTATTCATAAAGACTCTATAAATGTTTGTAATTTTTTCATTATTGAATAATCCATTGAGTGTGAATGCTTAAGTCAGAGGCTATATTTTTCCTCTTGATGGTTTTCGCATGGTATATCTTGCATTTACCCTTGTGGTGTGTCTTAAATGATCTTTATATTATGTTAATTTTGTAATCATGTATGCATGTTTTTCTCTCGTGAGGTTATGTATGAAATGGTTTTACTCAACCTAGTAATTTTCCTATCAAAAGTGAAATGAAAAATATTGGAAACGTGCTCAAATTCTCAATTTATATGGCTAAATATGTATTTGCATTATCCATATGCTAACTAGTGTTAAGTCTGAAAAGATTGATCCAGGTTAAAAAGATATTCTAGATCTAACTAGTAGATTAACCTGGATCAATCTTTTCTTTACTTAACATTGGAACACAAATCCACAAAAGCATTATTATTAGCTAACTTCCTAAAAGGAGAGTCAATGTACCTAGGTTATGTTCATTTGTTGCAAAGAGGGCAGATTGATAAGTGTGATTTAATTAACCTAATTGATGTAATAATCTGAAAATACAAATAATTAGACAAACAGAAACAAATCTGTACAAAAATGGACATAGATATAAGGAAGGCAGACAAAGGAGTAATTTTCACTAAAAATAGAGGTTGAATTAGTTATACAAAGGTGTTGGGCGCCCTTTTCCTAGGGTTTTGGGTTGTTCTGAGTTCTTGTTAGTCTGTCATAGTCTGCTCTACCTTCTTGTATCCTATCACTATTGAAAGATTCCAAGTTTAGATCTAAACACAAAATATGGAAAATGGTTGTGTTGTATAGGGGCTTGCCTAATTCAAACCTCATTTTTGTGTTCCCAACTCCACAACAATAATTATAATGATGATAATGAGTGTGTTATCTCAGGGGAGCAAAGGAAAAACAAGTGATAAAGACTGCAATAAATGAAATAGAGTTACCTTATGTGTGAAACCTATTGGAAAAACAAGGATAGACAATTGAGAGGGGGGGTGAATTAGTTGTTACAAAAATTAAGCTTATTCAACCTTAAACAACTTTTAATCTCATATTTGATAATTAACAATGAAAACAAAAATCAACAATACATCAGAGACACATGAACACCAAGATTTTATACGTGGAAACCCTGTTAGGGGAAAAACCACGGTGGATGTTAGTCCACAAGATTATACCATGTTAGAAGTATATTGAAAGAAATGAATAGGGAATGCACATGCATTCAGGCACACTGACTAGAGCTCACTGCTCAAAGGGAAGGCTCACTACCTTACGTAAGACAATCAAATTAAATCCATCTGACAAATATGAACTGAGAAATTAGCTTCTTCTTAAGCCTGATTACAGTTTCGATTAGGCACAAATATACTTCTTCACACTTCGCTCAAACTTATTCACACTCTTCTCTGCACTTGAATGATCTGATTTTTATTCACACATATCTTGCATATACTTCACATGCATTCACCGAGCATACTTTAAAATGAGGAAACAATTTCTCTTATATATCCGCTACATTGATTTACATCAACAATTATGTCGGCCACAAATAAAGAATAAATTACAATTGTCAGCCTCAATACAAGAACAAATCTTAATGCGCACCAACCTAAGTTAGTCACAACATAGTGAGGACCTAAATCAACATCCTCGAACATGCCAAATAATATAAGATTAATCCATAAGGATCTGCAACATGCTACCACCATCATGTCAGCCAAGAACATGAAAACCTTAAACACACAAGGAAAAATCTTCAATCACGAACATGCCAATCAACGCGGACGTACCACACTGATAGAGCACAATCTATAAAAATCACTGAACACCTTAGGAACATACGCAACAACTCACTTTACTAGAATTACAATCTCATCTTCCAGAAACACCTGGTACAGTAATTGAATAACTGTACGAACACATAACTTCATAACTTCCTCAATTCTTGATGTACACCTTTGAAACTTTCGGAAAACATACTAGATAGGCTCAACAACAAACCCTTTAATGCATGCCTTCGAACCATTAACATACAAAACTTTTCATCACACTGACCTTCTCAGCATCACTGGTTGCCTGCAATCTATTTATTACAATTTTATCAATATCCTCGACATATACAGCCTTCAAAATTATTAATGCTAATAGTGTTGACATCAATGACAACCACATATCAGCAACACAACCACAACATCCAACAAAACCCTTGTTGGAATGACGTATTATTACAAGTTACCACAAGGAGTTGATGAAGAGGTATTAAGTTTCCTTCAATACCTCCAAGGGTTATTTTGCATAACAAAATAGAGTTGTAGCAAGCATGTAGGAGAGAGAGAGAATGATCATAAAGAAGTTGCATTTATATTCATAATTTCTCATCATTCATCATAATTGTCTAAATGAGAGAAAGATTTGTATATGTATGCATCCCAAGTAATTTTTAGAGTCGGGCCGACAAAGTACCATTTTTAAGACACTAAAGGCCGACATTAGAATTTAGAGCTTTTTAAAATCTAATTTGTAGGACATAGGCACCCAACACTCCTATCCAAACCTCTTTTGCTATTGAAATTTAGGATGTCAGGAAATTTAATATATATTCTTAATTTGGCCCTAAAATAATCAAATTATGAACATATTAATTATACATTCAAAAGAGGGTGTCAAACCTAGTGGGAAATTTTCAAGGGTGACAATTTACAACACTACATTTAGCCCCCACTTTAGTGAGGGTATGATCTTGCGTTCATACTCGGACTAAAGTATGAATAAGATAAATCTCTTTATCAAAATTTTGAAGAGACATGATGACTCCAAACTGAGAGATGTGATAGCCCCCAGACTTAGGATCCTATCAATTCACAATGTCAAGATAAAAAGGTCACTCACACAAGATGAGGAAATTTTTTAACATACATCAAGAATACATTTGAGCAAATAATAGAGTGCACATAAATCATACACAAAGCATACACAAAACATACATGAAGCATAGAGCATATATGAAGCATACATGAAGAGAAAAAAGTATACAACAATGTCAGTACACACTATCGCATTTCCAAAAAGTACCTACGATTAACAAGATTTTGTAATTAATAAATTCCTTTGAAATTCATAAAAAAATTATGAGCCTTTCTAAGTTTCCAAGAGAAAAAGAACTTGAAGTCCAATGAACACAATTCATGTAACATTGAGATTCCTGCAAGTATAAGTTCTTTGGAATTTAAAATTTCACTACATGATCTCCCTAATTTTTATCCTTTTACACTATTAGAATATACATGAAAATTTTCCTTTATATCAACTACACCATCTTTTGAACCCCAAGTCCAATTGTTGGTTGATTATATGGAAATTATTATCCTACATGGATTCCAATTCATCACAGTGTACCTAACTACCAACTCACCTACCTCAAGTCCACAACCAATATGCAAGAGGTAATTCTTGCTCTCGATCCCAAAACTTGCTAGCATACACTTCTATAAACACATCTCTTCATTACATGTTATATTCATTAATTCCTTGCTATTAACCTCTCTTTTATTTATAAAAAAATGCCTTCATGTGTCATGAATTCAATGTGCTAGGAAAATACTTACAAACCATACCAAATCCCACACAAGCTCTAATTGAAAAGTGTTCAAATGAAATAAATAGGTCATATTAATCACGTTTAACATGATTTTGGGTTTTAGTTTCATATTCAAGTTTACGTCCACCCCCCACTTTGTTTGACTATATACTATTGTTTAACCCTATTTATTAATGTAGAGGGGATTTGCTAGTCCCAAGTCTTTAAGACACAAAAGATTCTAAAGAGAGTGAATTTCCCTCAACTACTTCAAACTACCTAATAAGTTGAAAAGGAAGGGAAAATTGGACCCTGGTTTCTTTATATTTTGTAATACATGTTTTCTAGAAATGAGTGAGTAGACCATACAGGTCTCATACTATAGACTGACCAACTCTCGGCTAGAGGACACTAGCACGTGAGTCAGATGTCAGCATGACAGACATGTGTTGGCGTCTCGTATGAATAGAGAGTTGGGTTTGCAGAATGAAACTTGTAAGGTTTACTAACAACCCAAAAGTTTAAGTTTGGTTGTTAAACAAAGTGTAGTTAAGGTAAAAATCTCAAATCAGGGTAAATGTATAAGCATCAATAACAGAACCCTAACAAGCACAATGAAGCATGCGACAACATGAAAACCAAAATAATAAACACAAACACAAATCGATCTCCATATTATGCTCGATTTATCTCCATTGCTCTTCTCCACCTCGCATGAGAATGCAATATTTTGAAGGCTTGATTGTTGATTGCTCAATTTCACAGCATAACAATAAGTTGTAGATGATAGAGGAAAAATAGATAGATGAAAGATGATGGATGAAAGATTGTAGAGATAATTCGACAAAGTGAGGGTACTTGAAAGCTCTTCCTCTAAATGGCTTGTGAGAGGCCATATTTATAGAGTTTTGATGTGGAGGGAAGAAGATTTGATTTTGGAGATAAGATTTGATAAGGATTTGATTTTTGCTCTATTTGACAAAAGAGGAAATAAAAGATGATAAGATAAGATTTAAAAAGATAGAAAGATTTGATTTTCTGTTTTAAAGGAAATAAATCCTAAAAAAAGATGAGAGGGATAATTGATGAATTATCTAATTAAAAAATTAATTAGATACACATGAGTTGCAATTTTAGAATTTTATTAATTAAATAAATATTTGATTTATTTAATTAATGTTGGATTTATGATTTAATTAACATTAGAAGAAATAAGGGATTATGAATAGAAAGGGAATAAATGAAATTAGTCAAATAAATAAGATTTATTTTACTAATTAGATGATGACATGGGTACCTAGGGAAAAACATGCTACAAGATGTCTAAATGATGTAATGTTGTGACAAGGTGTTGTAAGAGGACATTTTTGGGTGTCTACATTTTGCCCCTCTTTGAGATGATGAGATTTTTGTCGAGTAACATCATTTCAAAGAAGTTAAGGTATGGGTAAAAGAAAATGGATGGTGAAGGAAAGATAGGATAATGATGATGTAGAGATATGACGATGGGATGATGATGTAAGGATATGATGATGCCCCCTCGAGAGGATAGGCAAGTTGAACAAACAAGGGTATGCTCTTGAAATGAAATGATAAGGAGGGATAAGATGAATAATGCAAGATAGGAAGTGGATGAAGGAGATGAATGATACGTTATGCTACAAGAAAGTGAGAAATGATGATGTTTGATGTAGCACTAGACATGATGCACAAAGGTATAAGGACCAAGGTGATGATGTGCCTCTCACCCCAACGTAATACAACCTTGTCTAGATACAAGATATGAATATTAGTTGGGAGTGATGTGGATTTGATGCAAATGCAAGATAAAAATGATAACACACACAAGCAAGAAAGCAAGCATGCACAAATTATACAAAAACAAACAAGGTATTTCCCCTTTCAAGCTCTAAACCGTTGATTAATTGATGATGATGATGATAGTGTTGTCATTGCGGGGAATGATATATCCCTAGATTGATTAATTGATTGATTGATTAATTGATTGGGTTTACAACAAGGATAGGATCAAGATCAAAGGACGTGATTGGATAATTTGGCAAGATTGATTAGCTTGGTCGGTATTGATTAATGATTGACTTGCATTTGGATTATTGCTTGGAATAATTGAAGATGATTGATTTGAAGATTTGGATGATGATTGATAAAGTGAATTGAGGAATTGGAGCGGTTTGATTAGAGGATTGATTGATTGATAATTTGAAGGAGTTGAAGTGATGCATTGAATTGATTGGAAGAAGTGATTTGTTTTGATTTTATTGCTTGGATTTTTGTTGGCTATTTGATTTTTTTGTCTTCTTTCAGGACCTTTTTCCTTTTTTTTGTATTTTTGGGGATATTTTGATTTTTTTAGATTTTTGAAATGTTTTGATTTATTTTTTTGGAATATTTTATTTTAATTTTTTTAGGACATTTTATGATTTTTATGGATTTTTCACAACATTTTATGTTTTTTATGGATTTTTTTAAGTTTTAAAAATGGAGTGAGATGAAATGTGATAGATGACTGATTGAAGGAATAAGAGCTTCCATAGTAGAGGTAATGCAACCATGGATAAATGATAGATCAAAAGAAAAGATTCACTACAAAACATGTCACACAAGCAACATATCTTTTGTTAAAAGATGATAATGGTTGGTTGATTGGATGTTAGGAATGATCAATTCCATAGGGCATGATGATGGTAAGTACTGAGGATCACTAATTCCTCTAAGTATTATAAGATTGATGATTGTTTGGTGATTGATTGAAAAAAGATATGACGATTGGATAATGTTTTACAGCTAGGCTCAAATATGATTTGCATGATAAGATTTGAGGTTGCAAAGGGACATGATGACCCACCCTGGGGTAGTGTAATCATGGATAAATGATAAGGATGTGAATTATTATTGAATGGTAACGCATAAGGATATGAAAGGGAATCCAAAGCATGCATTTGTAATTTTTCCCCTAATCTCATCAAGAATAAAGGAAGGAAATGACATGGATTTTGATAAGCTAGGAGATATGGAATGGAAGAGCAAGGATAAGGATAATGAATAGGATGATCAAGATCAACTAGATAAGATATGGAAACAATGCCTAAGTATTTTGCCTCTATTCCTCATCAAGACCAAGGAAAGGAAGAAAGAATGCATTTAGATAGGATGGTATAATATGGATAAGGTGAAGGCTATGGCATGAAAGATATGGATAAAAATAAATAGAATAAGATATATGATGGAGGATATGGTATGGAAGATTTGGATAAAGTGTATAAGATAAGATATATGATGTTCAAGAAGATCCTTAGCCTTGTCGAGATCAAAGTTGGAATGGTAAAGGATGAACATAAAGAGGATAATGGATATGAATGATAGGATGGATGAAACTTCCCCCCAAGTGTAAAGTGCAAGAGGAATATGGACGATAGGATAGGGATAGGGATAAATGAAAATGGAAGATAGTGTATGCATTATAGGAAGATGGAGGGAGGACTCAAGCATCAAGTTCCACGACTAATATCCCTCAAATTTGTGCTCTAATAAACCATGGAAATGAGGATTAGACTCATAAATATTGGTATTAATGGCATGATGGAAAAAAATCTAAGGACTTATGCAAAAGTTTGGATTAAATGAGGATAATGGGGATGGATGTTGGATAATGGATAGGAGGTTGGAATTCTTGTTGATGGATAGATGGAAATGATGGCAAGATCAACATTGGCACACACCTTGAAGGGTGGTGGAGTGATGGAGGAAAAATGAATTTGAAAGGTGACATATTTTTAGATGGACGATTGGAGGAAGCTTCTGGATTAGCAAATTTGGATGCCAATTTAGTTTTTATTGCTTCTATGAGACTTTTAGGAATCCACATAGCTTTTGAATTTGATTTTTTCTTTGTGGGCCTTTGTGGCCTTTCAGATTTTTCTTTTCACTTGATGGACCTTTGTGGCCTTTGATTTTTTTCTTTTTGCTTTGTGGGCCTTCAAAATTTTTTGTTTTGACTTGGGATCATATTTTCTTTTATTTTTGCATGTCTCTTCGAGGAGACATGTTGATCCTTTGATATATGTGGATTGGATATGGAAGATTTTGAATTTTGCACCCAAATTGATTCCAAGAGCAATGGGATGGGTGAATGGAGATGAATGACATGGAGGTATTATGGATGGGTTAATGTAGGTAGAATTTTGAAAGGGCATCAAGGATGTGTGCCTTTGTTGTTCTTGATGAATAGTAAATGGAGGGATGTAGGGCCCCAATATGGATGGAAGGGTTGATGAACTAGGTTTGGATGATAAATACCAAAGATAGATGGAAGTTTTGATGGACTAGGATACTTATGTTTATTTTGATGGAATCTAGACTTACGACGGGTACCAATGTCTTGAGCCTGAGGTGTATAACCAAGGCCATGATAATATGGATTTTATTGGATATAAATGGGTTCTAGGATACCTTTTTCATGAAGGCCCAATCCTTTGCCTTTGTATTTCATACTTTGATGCATTTGTTTGCCAATGGGATATGTATTATTTATGAAACAAGATGCAAGTCCATCATGAGGTGGATGTGATATGGAAGGAATAACAAGATCTTGGAGTAAACCACCTTGGATAAAATTGAGGGAACTGATTTGATAGGTAAGGGGCTCATGGATAGCTTTAATAGGGGTGATAGACTCTTGTGGAGGATTGTGATCATGAGGGGAATTAGGATGGGTGATAGGATCTTGACATGGGGATGATGGGGTACTTTGATCTTGACTTGGAAAAGGATCATGAGGTGTATGAGATGGAGTATCTTGCTCTTTATTAGGTATGGAATCATCATGAAGTGGTATGAAAGGAATATCTTGATCATGAGAAGGATGAACGTCGTCATGGAATGAAAGGGTATCCTTGAATGGAGGTATATCTTGATCTTGATGAGGAAGGGAATCCTAAAATTTTATGAAAAAACATATCTTGATCATCAGATGGTAGGACATCATTGGATATGATGGAAGAAATATCATGCTCTTGGGATGCAATGTAATCATGAGATGGTATGGATTCATTAGATTAGGTAGAAGGAAGACTTGGAAGGATACTTTTCTCTTGAGATGGAAGGAAATAATCTTGGATGAAACAAAAAGAGATAAGGGGATCGTCATGAGGTTCTTGAGAGATGGGATCTTGGTCAAATATTGGAGGGGATTGGATATTTTTGGTATCATTGGATGGAGTGGAAAGAATACTTTGATCTTGATGTGAAAGGGATTCTATCCTAGCATGCTTTGAACTAAGAGATTGACATGAATCATTGTATGTAGATTGTATGATGGGAGAGGATGTTTGGATAGATTCATTAACTTGGGTGAAAAACTTATGAGGTTTATTTTGACTTATGGGGTATGAAGATAGATACATGACATGGTAGGATTGCACAATATTATTTGTGTTTGAGGACTTACATTTGGGTTTCTCATTTAGCCTTTGCAAGAATTCATGAACATTGAACTAGGATGATGTAGTTTTGGGTGAGGATAAAGCTTATGAGATGATTGATCACTTCATTCAATTTTTGGGATTCTAATTTTTTTTTCAAGCTCTTTCAAACGATGGTCAAGATATTCAATCTTTTGGTTTTTTTCATAAGTTGGCCATGAATATGAAGGATAGTGGCTAGACATGTTTGGTTGGTGGTTTTGGGAATGTTTTGGGGTGTTTAGGGATGGTTAGAGATGATTAGAATGATATGTTTATGTGTTGGTGTTTATAGCTTGATATGACAATTGGGTAAGTGCACCAAGATGGTTCCCAAAAAGGGGACTTAAGTGGACAGATTTTTCCTAAAATCGGGAAATACTGACCTTGGATGTGAAATTGAGGATACTTAGACTCAAAATTTTGAGATGGAACAAAATGAAGGATTCAAGTGCTCCGAGTCTACTTTCTAAACTACTAATTTATTTTGAAAATGATTTAGATTAAGGGGTTCAAACGAGGGACGCACACAAATTGGTGTTGTTTTTGTCAGAAAAACATAACATAGCAACTCTTGTACAACCCTCGTACGGTGAACTTTTTTTTAGTATTTTTAAAATCGCAACAGTCAGAAGTTAGCTAACAGTATGTAGTTGATGCACGATTTTTCCGATAATTTTTTAATGAATACTTGATTTTTTACTAATTTGCGAAGTGAACATATCCTGAAAATAGAATTTTGGTCGTGCTACCCCTACAAATTTTGGAAACTAATTGATTTTTTTTTATTTTTTTTTTAATTTTGTAGAATGGAGTCTAGTTTCTAAAAATGTAATTTATTTGAAAAATTGATGAACGGTTAATTTATAACGAAAAAATACCAAACACTGCTTTTTGGAAAAAAAAGACATACAGTAAAATAAATTATGGATGAAAAACTTAACATTTTCAAAAAGTGAAAAAAATTACATCGTTGGATAGTTAAGAGATAACCCAACATTACCCATGTGCTCGATTTTTTCGATATTGAACCACGTGCAATCCTGACGGTGAGCACAAACTCGATTATGAGAAATATGGTGGATTTTTTAAAAACACGTCTCTAGTCGTTGGGAATGCCCTCCAAACCTTTGGGTTGGAATTCCAAGGCAATACCAAGCTTAAAGTTCAGTAATTCTCAAAGCAAGATATAACACGCTCGTGTTATGTCTTACTTTATCTTAAATGCTTATATATCAATGTATGTTGATATATTTTTATATACATGTATGTATGTATGCTTGTATAGATGTAAGATTATATGTACAAATGTATTATGCTTATATGTATGCATTTATGTATGTCTTTAGACGAAGGGAGAATTTAGAGAGAGTCTAGAGAGATGGAGAGGGGGTCGAAGTGAGAGTTTAAGAGAGAGGGAGTGGGAGAGAAGGGGTTGGATTGAGGGGGGCTTAGCTAGGTAGGGTGGGAGGGATAGAGGGAGGGAGAGAGAGAGGGGGGGGTTGGGAGGGATAGAGGGAGGGAGAAAGAGAGAGGGGGGGTCAGAGAGAGAGAATTGATGGAGAGAGAGAGAGGGGGGTGGGAGAGAGAGAATTGAGGGAGAGAGAGAGAGAGAGAGAGAGAGAGAGAGAGAGAGAGAGAGAGAGAGAGAGAGAGAGAGACAAAGAGAAAGAGAGGGTTATGTAGGTAGGGTGCGAAAGGGAGAGACTTGAGAGTGTGAGGTGGGTGAGAGGGAGAGACTTGAGAGATAGGTAGTGAGAGGGAGTGTGAGAGAGAGGGAGTGAGAGAGGGTGGTAGGGATTGATTGAATGAGAGGTACGCAGATAGAGGGAGATGGTAGATAGAGACAATTAGAGAGGGTGGGAGGGAGGGTGCGAGGGAGGGAGAGGTGAGATGTATAGATAGAGAGAAAGTGATAGGGGTTGAGGGATTAGGATGGAGGACCTATAGGGTTGATGGTTTCTAGGGTAGTAGGGTTTAAGGTTTGAGGGTTGATGGAATAGGTTTGATGGTAGAGGGTATTTGGTTGAGGGTATAGGGTAGAAGGTTTAAGGGTTTAGGGTTGAAGGGTTTGGGGTTAAGGGTTTAGGTTAAGGGTTTACTTGGTTGAGGGTAGAGGGTTTAGGGTATAGTTTTGAGGGTATATGGTTGAAGGATTAGGTTCAGGGTCCAATGTAAGGGGTAGAGGGTTTAGGGTTTAAGGATTGAGGGTTGAGGGTTGAGAATTGAGGGTTGAGTGTTTAATGTATAGGGTAAAGGGTAGAGGGTTTAAGGGTTGAGGGTGGAAGATTGAGGGTTTAAGGTATAAGGTCGAGGGATTAGGGTTGAGGGTCCAATATAGGGTAGAGTTTATAGGGGTTGAGAGATTAAGGGTTGAGGGATTAGGGTTTAGGGTAGAGAGTATTGGGTTGATGGTAGAGGTTAGAGGGTAGAGGGTAAAGGGTTTAACAATTTAGGGTTTAAGGGGTTAGAGTTGAGGGTCGAGGTTTTAGGGTTGAGTGTTTAAGGGTTTAAGAGTTGAGGGTTTAAGGGTCAAGAGGGTTGAGGGATTAGGGTAGAGAATTTACTAAGTGGGTTTGAGGGTTGGGGGATTAGGGTTGAGGGTAGAGGGTATAGGATTGGCGGCAGAGGGTAGAGGGTTTATGGGTTAGGGTTTAAGGGTTTAGGGATGAGGGATGAGGGATTAATAGGTTATAGAGTAGAGGCTATAGGAGTTGAGGGATTAGGGTTTAAGGGTTGAGGGTTGAGGGATTCAGAGGGTATAGGAGTTGAGGGATTAAAGTTTAAAGGTTGAGGGTTGAGGGTTGAGGGATTAAAGTTTAAAGGTTGAGGGTTGAGGGTTGAGGGATTAATAGGGTATAGGGGTTGAGGGATTAGGCTTTAATGGCTGAGGGTTGAGAGTTCAAGGATTAAGAGGGTATAGGGGTTGAGGGATTAGGGTTTAAGGGTTGAGGGATTAAGAAGGTATAGGGGTTGAGGGATTAGGGTTTAAGGGTTGAGGGATTAGGGATTAGGGATTGAGGGTTGAGGGATTAAGAGGGTATAGTGGTTGAGGGATTAGGGTTTAAGGGTTGAGGGTTGAGGGTTCAAGGATTAAGAGGGTATAGGGATTGAGGGATTATGGTTTAAGGGTTGAGGGATCAGGGTTTGAGGGTTGAGGGATTAAGAGGGTATAGGGGTTGAGGGATTAGGGTTTAAGCATTGATGGTTGAGGGTTGATGGATAATGAGGGTATAGGGGTTGAGGGATTAGGGTTTAAGGGTTGAGGGATTAAGAGGGTTGAGGGATTAAGAGGGTTGAGGGATTGAGGGATTAGGGTTTAAGGGTTGAGAATTGAGGGTTGAGGGATTAAGAGGGTATAGGGGTTGCAGGATTAGGGTTTAAGGGTTGACGGTTGAGGGATTAGGGTTTAAGGGTTGAAGGTTGACGGTTGATGGATTAAGAGGGTATAGGGGTTGAGATATTAGGGTTTAAGGGTTGAGGGTTGAGAGTTGAGGGTTGACGGATTAAGAGGGTATAGGTGTTGAGGGATTAGGGTTTAAGGGTTGAGGGTTGAGGGATTAAGAGGGTATA